>JAOXYI010208932.1:0-11065 GCA_028566495.1 Lithophaga antillarum | reverse complement strand
ACATGGCAGGGATTGTCTTTTGGTGATCCACATTCTAAATTGTGTCTGTTGACCCCTGACCTCAACCCAAGATGGCTACCACCATGGAACATAGTTTAACATAGAAGTCTATGGGAAAATATATAAAAATCTTCTCCTCTGAAACCATAAAGCCAATTTAAACCAAATGTGACAGGGATAGTCCTTGGGTGGTCATTATTCTAAGTTGTGTCCATTGACTCCGATCTCCATCCAAGATGGCCGCAACTGTGGGACATAGTTTAACATAGGAACCTGTGGGAAAATATATAAAAATCTTCTCGTCTGAAACTGTCAAGCCAGTTTAAATCAAACATGACAGGACTGATCCTTGGGTGGTGCACTTTCAAAACTATATCTGGTGACTACCACCTCCATTCAAGATGGCCACCATCGTAGGATATATTTTAACATAAGACCATGTGGGGAAATATGTGTAACAAGGGCACCGCAAAGCGAAGCATCCCCCCGCCTGCAAAAATTTCAAAGTACCACTGTGACCTTGACCTTTAACCTATGAACTTGAAAATCAATAGGCTTCTAAACCTTCCTATGTACTAACTGTATACCAGGTTTAGTTAAGATCCATCAAAAGATGTTTAGTCTAGAGTGTCCACAAGAATGTTACGGACAGACGGAGGGTCAGTCCCGTTACTATATCCCTATCGCAACTTCGTTGGCGAGGGCATAACAATCAACTCCTCTGAAACCACTGAGCCAGTTTAAACAAAACATGACAGTGATGGTACTTTGGTGGTCCACAGTGTCCCTTGACCCCGACCTCAGTCTAGGATGGCTGCCACCGTGGGACAGTTTATCATAGGGCCCTATAGGAAAATTATATAAAAATCTTCTCTGAAACTGTCAAGCCAATTTAAACGAAACTTAAAAGGAATGGTCCTTGGTGATGCTGACCTGTATCCAAGAGATAGGAGATAATTTAACATAGGACCCTATGGGAAATACGTGTTAAAATCTTCTCTGAACCACAGAGGCAATTTAAACCAAAAGTGGGAGGGATTGTTCTTTAATTGGCGGTCCACTTTCTAAATTATATATGTTGACCCCGACCTCAATCCAAAATGGCTGCTACCGCGAAAGGATATAGTTTAACATTAAGGAACCTACGGATATATATAAAATCTTCTCTTTTGAAACTGTCAAGCCAATTTAATCAAAATTTTACAGGTATAGTCCTTTGGTGATCCACTTTAAGATAATTTAACATAAGACCCTATGGGGAAATATGTGTAATTTTTTTTCTTCTGCAACCACTGGGCCAATTTAATTTAAACGTGGCAGGGATGGTCCACTTACTAAATAGTGTCTTTTGACCCCGACATCAATCCAAAATAGCCGCCACTATCGAACATATTTTAACATGTGGGAAAAATATATAAAAATCTCCTGAAACCATAAAGCCAATTTATAACCAAACATTACAGGGATGGTTCTTTGATGGTCCACTTTCAAAACTGTGTCTGGTGACCCCAGCCTCCCAGATGGCTGCCACTATAGGATATAATTTAACATAAGACCTTATGCTATGGGAAATATGTTAAAAATCTTTTCTAAAACCACTGAGCCATTGCAAACCAAATGTAAAACATTGAGTCAAATCAGCTACAAATCTGAAGCCACTGGGAAATCAGGTGAGCGATACAGGCTCACTCAGGTGAGCCTCTAGTTTTATTTTGGTGACAACTTATCCACATTTAAGATCCATTTAAGACCCTTATTGAACCTACCCTTTTATACCATGCCATACTATCAGCTTCAATGACTATTTTATTAATGAATCAATAAATTTTCTGAAGTAATCCGATTTAATGTTATGGATTTTTATATTCTCTGGTGTTTTATGAATCATGATTTGTAAGGATTATGTTTGGAGATGTTATAATTTGGTATTTAAGGTGGCACAGTGATAACAAAGTTATTTTCTTGATGCATCTGATATTATGTGAACTCAACACAGGACACTAAACAGACAGACAGGCCTGCTTCAGAAATAGGCATATAACAAGAAATGGACACATGAACTATTCCGTTTCCGGGGTAAAAACAAACGCGATGATTTTAGTTTTCAGGTTGTAAATTTTCCACTTCTAAAAAGTAACATTCCTGTTACCCCTTCATTTAGAGTCATATGCTTTTTTTGTTCGACATCATTACATGATTCATTTAGATATGAGTGATAACAATTTACTACCTATTTCTGATATTGTGATATATACATAGGAATTGGATCTTCATAAACCAGAGTCGTCCATGCAAAGAGACAGGAGATGTTTACCCTATCTCTGCACCACAGTGACTCCGTCTTCCCAAGTCAATGGTTTCTGACTTCACTTCGCACCCAACAAACCCTCGACAGAATAGGGTTGTAAATTCCCGGTCTTCATTAAAACTCATGTGAACCAATCAGAATTCAGCTTTCGTAACAGTTCTTGTGTCAGACAAAACTGTATAAAGTAACACACAAAACGGACGGAAGCACTAACGAAAAACCTACAGTTTGTTTATGTAATCTATCAAGGGTTTGTGGGGAACCTAGTGGACTCGGGAAGATGCAGTGAATCCAGTGTTCTTAAACTCTTGATTATAATTATTTGCATTAAAAAAAAACAATAATATTTGTATGACTGCCTACAATTATGTGCAGAAATGGACAATTTTGATCTTATGAAATTTCTTTCTGGCCTGATCTTATGAAATTTCATCTTCCCAAGTCAAGAGTCCATTTCTCTCCCCTCAAACCTTTGACAGATTACATAAACAAATTGCCGGTTTTTTATTAGCGGTCCTATGCGTTTTCTGTTTTACTTTGCACAATCGTGGCCAATGAAAATGACTGACACTATAACTGTTACGGGAGCTAAATTCTGATTGGTTCACTTCACCGAGCCTGATTTTATTTAAGATTTTGTAAGCCAGTACTAATGTCTAAACATAAGTGTTGCTTTTCCTCCTTATTTCTTCTGTATTTATGTTGTGTCAAACGTTGACTTTGATATGCCTACGTTTTCTCCAAATGTCTTTGTCGCTGCTACATTCATTGTGTAACAAGGAATACTAATCACAAAAATAATTTGGTAACATTTTCTTATATAATTTATTTTTACATCTGAATTACAATGTAATAAAATAACGATATGAACATATTTCAAAAGAATATATATGTACATAATCTTGGCATCATCAATGAACGGGCGGATTAAAAAAAAATAATGATATAAATCTGTTTCACTCGCTTGAAAGGTTTGTACATGTATACCTGAAAAGACAGAAGGGTATTCGAGTTGTCCATTTGAATGACCACACCATGAGCTCGCAGATATATGATTATTTTGTTGCTCAGTATCCTGGGAACAATGTTTCCCAGCTTTAACTTGCTTAGTAAATGTGTTCACCGTTGATATTTGAAACAAAGGACATTGAAGTAAACCAGAACCAGAAAAAATAAACGACGAAAGTTTCTTTTTAATTTTTTTGAGGATGAACGGTTGAGATCGTACTGTAACAAAACAAAACAAAAAAATACCAAACAATCGCCATTTCCGCCAAAATATTGAACCACAAAACTACAGCTTTTCGCTTTATCAAATCCTAAGTATCTGCAACAACTCGTGGGAAGATTTTTGGAACGTAAATACAAATAATTGTTCTGATTATGACGATATGCTGGAATCATTCGCGAGATACAGATCTGTAAACATCACACTATTCTTGTTGATTAGTTCATGGTCTTTTTCTTTACACGTACACTCCATGAGAAGATAACTTGAAATAGAAACACTGCATTTATCACAAACGATTCTGATGATAATAATGACAATGAAATGTATGAAGTCTGAAATTAATTGTTCTCGCGAGAATACCGTACATTCATTCTTCAGTTTTGTAGGCCCGTATCGCCACCAAAATCTTCAGCCGAAGTATGTATTTAACACTCGAAATCGACAGCATTGTTCTTCACGCGTCATTTCGATTACGGGGTATACATTTGACGTACGTCGTACTCCGAGGCTACAAAGACTTCGGTTGTCATTTGGATCTTAATCACCTGAATGAAGTTAATTTCATCTGAACAGACGATATCATAGTGTTCTTTTTATACGTCTTGTCACCTGACGACTGACAAAACATACGATATCCAAGTCAAAAGCAGTTCATCTTGATTCAACCGACCACCGATCAAATGTATGCATTTATACTACGGAGAAATTTCTTAAAATGTTCTGACATGCTTTGTAAATGCATACAAACACGTGACACATACACAAACTCTCAATGTTAAACCATTTGAAAACAGGAATGAAACTTCACGTGCATTTACTTTGGTATCACGTGAATCAATCTGTTCATAATTATACAAACTTTTCGACGTCAACACATCATTGCTCACTGTGTCATGTGATGACTATACGGATTGTGCGGTAAAACGTTATTGTATTCATGAGCTTTCAGTCTAAGACACGCTAGGCTAGAACCTAAATTCTGTGGTGGAGGTGTATACGAGTGATTTGCCAAAGCACAACTTGATGCAGACGACACTGGACTGTACGCAGGTGGTGCATACCAAGACAAGTCATTGTTCATAGAAGTAGGGCGTGGTGTTATCGGCTGTTCAATTGGTGTTGATTCAGGTCTACCATATAAATTCCCACGTTGTGCAAGCATGTTTCTCTCGTTTCGACGAAACTTGGCTCTTCTGTTTTGAAACCATACCTGAAATGACGTAATCTATTTTATCATTTAAAATATAAGGCTGACATTGAATCTCATTTTTTTGTAGATGTAATACTCCAGATATCCAACAACACACACATGCACACACAAACACATACATTTTTGAAAAAAATACCATGGAGTAAATACTTCCATGACAATACCGAAAGATTTATCTCTCTCAGAATACGTTGGTGTCGCCTAAGCCCATTGTCAAAAAGGGGCATAACTAAAAATTCCTATCATAGAGAAAAATCGTTACGCATACATGTATCTCCAAACTGTTCCATCAACCATTTATACAACATCGATAAGGAGTTTAGACCACTAGTTACAGTTTTTGACGCGGACACAATAGTGATGAAGCAGGCTCATTTAAGCTTGCATACGCTGACCTGGTTATCAAATGAAGACCATCTAATGATCATTCTTTTCGAGATGATCTTTTAGTGATGATCATATAGGGTCCAACGTTGAACTATGTTCCTTGGTGGCGGCCATCTTGTAATTTCGATCAACATGAAAAACTTGGGGAAAGTCTATGGAATGAGCAATCTTGAACAGTTTCCGCTTAATTGTATCAGTTATATCAAGAAAAAGATATCATAGCGTCCAATGTTAAATTATATTTGCCCATGGTGGCCATCCTGAAATTCCTATCGGCATTAAAAACACAAATCTGGTACAAGTCCATCCAATGATCAATCATGAACATTTTCGGTTTAATTGGCTCAACTGCTTCCAGGAAGAAAAACTTTAAGTATTATTTCCATAGGATACAATGTTAAACCATGTTCCTCGCTGGTGGCCATCTTGGAATTCCAGTCGGTATGAAAAACACAAACTTGGTGGAAGACCACCCAATGATCATCAACAGTTCCGATTTAATTATCGCAGCTGTTTCCAGGAAGAAGATCTTTTAAGTACAGTTCCAATACGGTCCAATGTTAAATTACTGTCGTCGGTAGGAGCCATTTTGGAATTCCGATCGGCATCAAAAACACAATCTTGGTAAAAACCATCCAAAGATCAATCATGAACAGTTTCGATTTAACTGTCTTAGCTACTTACAAGAAGATCTTTAATCACATTTCCCATGGGGTTCAATCTTATTAACCGATATCCGCCATTTTTGGAATGCCAATCGGCAAGAAAAACAGCTTGGTGGAAGACCATCCAATGATCAGTCACGAATAATTTCGGTTTAATTGTCTGACCTAATTCCAAGAAAATCTTTAAGCATTTCCAATACTGTCCAATGTTAAACTATGTTCGTCGGTGGCGACCGTCTTGGAATTCCGACTGATATTAAAAACACAAATCTGTGAAGGACCATCCAGCGGTCATTTATGAACAATTTCCGTTTGTCTCGGTTGTTTCCAAGAAAAATATCTTTAAGTGCACCCAATCTTAAACTATGTTCTACAGTGGCGGCCACCTTGGATTTCCGATCAGCAAGGAAAAAAAACGAAATTGGTAGACCACCAATGGAAAAGTCACACGATAAAACAATTCCCTTCGCTGTGTAGTTTCTGACAAGATCTTTGAAATTTCAGCTAATCAAAATACATTATTGGCCCTGACAACCATGTTAAATTTCTGCATCCCCCCCCGGCAAAATAATTTTTTTTGTAGAGGACCATTTAATGCACACTGCCAAATTTGGTTCCATTTCGAGAAGAAGGTTGTAATGTGAAAAGCTTTTAACGACGGACAACAGCTATGGACGCCATCAGCCAAGTGACAGCAATAGTTCACCCGACCGGGTCGGGTCAGCTAAAAAGTAAGGATATGTTTGTAAACGTTCATGAAGCAAAAATCTATCATAGTACAAAAAGAAAACAAAGGAAAATAAAGGAACAGAAGATACAATCTTGTTCTACATGTTCAATTCAACGTAAGGCTTTCAACAATTAGCAAGAACTCGTACCTTACGCCATACGTTCAAGACGGTCACCTGCTTAAACATGAATGGCGTTCAAAGCTGCCGATACAAGACATATATAAGGAAATACATAAAAGTTAAAAACAACAAGAGTCAACATGTGACATGAAAATACGAGACAAAAACCGTCGTGTTGGTCGAGATACCAGCTTGGAATAGTCGCTTTAACCGGTTCAACGAGATCCCAACCTTCTGTTCTTAATATCTGAACCAATACGGTTAAAGAATTAACAAACAAAAAATGTTCAACCATGCTATAAGCATATGATAATGAAAGCTCCGCTCACGGAGCATGATACGGCCGCAGACCCCTTTTGAAACCAGTGTTAAATTCTGTGAAACAAAACATGTCCCTCACGGTTTGAATGTCTGAAAATTTCAGGTTTCATGTAAATGACGCAATCATGTAAATCTGATAAAACAGGTTCTTTTCATAAGGAATTCCATGAAAACAATGGATAATTTAATGGGAATCAACTTCACAGATAATTTAAGGTCTTTTTTCACTGCAGTCATCTCTCTTTGACCAAAACATCCATATACAAAAATCAAAAACACCTTTTGGCCCTTTTTGACAAAACGGTAGGGGCTTGAACCCCCATAATTGAACTTGACCTGTATTTTGTGTCTAGAAACATTGTGTCAAAATATTAAAAGAATCGGTCTTCAGGAGGAAAAGTTAGAGTACAGAAACCAACTGTCCACAGACGACGACAGAACCATACAATAATACGTCCGCAAAAATTTTTGCGGCCATATAAAAAATTTCCCAAATAATTGGGTGTAAGCAAACAGGTAGGCGAGGACAAAAATACAACCAAAAAAATATTAGGACATAGCGTATGACATAATATATCGCCATTGACATATAACTAGTAATTTAAGTGAATATTACTACCTAATTAATTACCGCTGTCAGTATTAATAATTCTTTTTCTTTTTTCTATTTGAAACAAGATGGGACTTAATGCGAATCGCTCAAAGTTTCATCTAAACGATAAATATAGTAGAGCTACTTAAGCATTTACGTGCACTTAGGCAGCTGCCAGTTTCTTCGTAGATCCATACAAATTTACAAACTTCAAGATTCTAAGATACTCCGTTAAATGTTCACTGTTCAAGGTTCCCTTCTCTACATCCTTGGTAATTAGTCAGATCCTGACATTTCCTCTTAGTGTAAGCATATTTTGCTAGCATATATCAGAGACATATAAAACCAATTAATTATATGTCTCTGCATATATGTACAATATTTTATTTAAAAGCTGATTATCAAAGCAGATCTCATTTTAGCATTTTCTGATTAAATTTTTCCAGGAATTATCTTGAACCATTCTCCCCCATTTTGTGACAAGGGAAATAAACCAAACTTTGGTATCTATTTTTTTAACAATGCCTCTCAAAACAAATTTAAAATATTTTTTTGTCCAAACGGTCCTGCTCAGAAACAACATTTTCTTACACGTCAATGGAATTATACCATATATACTTACACAAACAGTGACCCCAAAATATTAACAGAGACAAGATTTTTTTTTAGTATAACTTGCGCAGTAATTTTTTTTAAATAAAAGAACATTTGACATTTGTTTTCAACCATCTTCCCAAGTCAAGGGTTTCTGAGTCCACGTCGCTCCCCACAAACTCAGAACCCCTGGACTTGGGAAGATGGTTTTCAACATGATTCATTTACACCATACTTCAGTTTATATAAAAAGGAATTTTAAATTGCTCCAAATCTCTACAGCACTCATCATCTTGTTGAAATTTACAGTTGATCACACGTCATAAAATCAATATCGACCGACGTCGATGACAGTTTCAATACCAGTCCAATACTATTTTCCAGAAGTCGGAAATTACAGCCTTTTATGTAGGAATTCTACGTTTCGAAGATAATCTTCCTGACCTAATTCTTAGCATATCTAGTTCGATATCACTATATCCTTACAAAGTCAGATTTCCGGTTAAGATCAAACAAAAGAATTAGAGCTCTCTATTAGATAAGGTGAAAACGGTTGTTTATAGAAGTTGCTATATGCAATAAAAATTATTTACAGAATTATAATAAAGTATTTTTAGATTGCAATTTGTTTGTATTTATACTTAAAAATGTGTGCCAAGTTTTACATCCGACGACATTTTTATAATTATTAAAATGACATTAAAGGTCGAAACCGTGTGTCTGAATAATTATGCTGATAAAAAAAGCATCATAATAAAAATAGTTGGAAAAAAATATACAACTAAATAAAAGAGTGATCTTTCAATTTACACACATTTTCAAGTTGTGACAAGGCTCCAGTTTTTAAACAAAAATTACCAAAGTTGGTGATATTTTCATTGAAACGTAATCGGTTGTGACCAGCAAAAGTGCGGTGTGTTTGTGTCCGATGGCACATGGCGTGGTTTTACTATTTTCTAACTAAATTAATATTCCCAGTTAACTGTAAACATTATTAAATAAACTGCTGAAGAAATACTTTAAAGGTAAATGAAGTCGTGGATTTCGATTGTCAGTTTAACAAGCCATATTACGTGGCATTACAAATGACATTTAAAGTTATCTATCCTTGATAAAAATTCGTCTGATCAACGCATAATAGCATACTTATATAATTATGCTGATAAAAAAAGCATCATCAGTATATGACAAAATTTTAAATGCAAATTAGTGCGCCATCGGTCCTCAATAAAATACAAAAGTTTTGGGTTGTCACAAGCATGATTACTATTTTTTTATTTAATTTTTTTAAACGTGATCGACTTTTTTTTTTCATCTGTCCTGAATGGTGGAAAATCAACGATTAAACCTTAAAACCCTTCTTAAAAATCAAAATTAAATTTTGTTCTTGATAAGGAAAACTGTTGTCTCTCGCAAGGTAATGAAATTAACAATGATTACATTGCACATTGTTCGACAGAGGTCAATTTCCAGTCGAAGCGTGAACATGGTCAATACACAATAAATGATGATTTCAACTGCCTTCATGGTCTTATAATTTTAAAAGGGAGATGATTTCCTTTAATCACAAATCTACCTGAACAAATTATACAATTCGAATTATTCGATGTAATTAGATTCTACAACCTACACCTTAAAAACGCGCTGCTATGACCTATTTTTTAAAGGCTTCGAAAAACATTACTCTTGCGATTTTCTTTTTTTTCAAGTATACGCTGAATCTGTGAGAGATTGCTGATTTTGAAAAGTTCATATCTAAATTTTCATAGTCATGATAACAAGATATGCATGCACATCGGTCCTTATGAAAATTAATTAACATATATGCAAATGTCAGAAGCTGAAATTTGAATTTTCAAATACATTAATTTTCATGGGACGTAACTCCGGCAAGAAATAGAAACCGCCTTGATCTTAATTGAACTGCTTAAAAGCTGAAAGTTTCATGTAATTCTTTTTCGAGGAACATTTCTGACATCTGCGAATAAATTTTGAACTCCCTATTTTGTATTTCCCAGTGATCGTACTAGAATTGTATACATGTACCAAGTTTTATAAAAGTGACTGACGTGGGAAGAAATTAGAGTATTAATACAAAAAGTAGCTCTAACTGATGCACAGCTCTTTGAAAAAAAATGCATAAATAAATAAGAGCTATCCTTTTTCGAAAGTAATCCAGACCTTATTAAAATGTATTATCAAAGGACATCTAAAGTTGTGAAGGTGCAAAGATTCAAGCAGAAGCTTTTGGGTGCACGCCTAGATACCCATAATTTACCTTTTACTTGGGAATAAAAGGCACATCCAAACTTTCGTAACTAATGAACGCAAAATAATACCTTTGAATAATCTTATTCTCGGAGTCGCGCAAGCAATATCGGGTGATTCAGACTCCTACTGAAGAAACGGAACGACATGAGTACAGACGACTATACTACATTGTAGGTAACTGAAACTCGTATAGCTATTAAATAAAACGGTGAGTTATTGTGTGCTTGCTATTTACTCACCTGAACCCTAGCCTCACTAAGATTAACTCTCCTGGCGAGTTCTTCCCTGACAAAGGCATCCGGATAATGTGTTCGTTCAAATACTCTTTCTAAAGCTGCCAGTTGTGTGCTGTTAAACGTAGTTCTGTTTCGTCGTTGTTTTCGTCTTCTTTTTCCGTCTTTATCGTCTTTGTCGTCTGTGTCTGTATCTGAAATAAAAATATGTGTGCAAATTTAGATACGGTGCATCATGAACTCATCAGACTAGTAATTTTAATAAGTTTGTTTCTGACAAAAAAGCGGATGTCTCCTCGCTCCTGATGACAAAGTAGAAAGGGCACATACATTGTAACTCCTTCAAAAATATTACCGTTATATAAAAGCAAAAAAAAAAAAAAAAAAAATAAAATAAAATAA
>JAOXYI010208931.1:0-17695 GCA_028566495.1 Lithophaga antillarum | reverse complement strand
GGGCATAACTCCTATAATCGGTGTTGAAAATTTGTGGTTTCCAAATCGAACTGAGATATTGTCAGTATAAAGCTTCCATATATATTTGTACAGAATCTGTGGAGAAATGACACCAGCAGAGTGCTTTACCTTTCTGTTTTTTTTTTGTTGGTGGGGGGTTGGTTTTTGGTTACTTTACACATTTCCAAGGAACGTAACTCCTATAACCATCATAAAAATATTCGGTTTTCGAATTCAACTGAGATATTATTGATATAAAGCTTCAGTATAAATTTGATCATAACCCATAGAGAAATGACACCAGCAGAATGCTTACAAGGTTTTTAGGGTGAATTTTCACCTTTCCAGGAACTCCTATAATCAGTGACAAAATTTCTGGTTTTTAAACTCCACTGAGATATTGTCAATATATAGCTTCCATATAAATTTGATCGGAATCTATGGAGAATGACACCAGTAGAGCACATACAAGGTTTGTGTCAGTTTTCACATTTCCAGGGGCTTAACTCCTATAATTGGTGCCAAAAATTTCTGGTTTTCGAACTGGACTTAGATACTATCAATATAAACTTCCAAATAAATTTGAAAAGAATCTATGGAGAAACGACACCAGCAGAGCACTTACAATCTATCCGGACGGACGCCTGGTATTACTATAGTGCCCGTGTTGAGTTGTGGCAGCGGACAAAAACACAAAACACTGACTAGTTCCAAAGCTATAAACAAGACAGGTTTTATCATATATAGCTAGGCAGCCTTTATGCCCTACAATTACCTTTACCATATAGGTTGTTTTGCTCTTTTTTTGACCATGCTCTACATTTCTGTTTTGTATCATCCCAGTCGATAGTTTTAAGTTATAGACTAGATACCAAGTTACACATTTTGTACACCTATGCAACCTTTAAGCTACTCCAATGATCCTGAACTTGGAGTACAAGAGCTTTATGAGTCGCTCCTTTATTTAATGAGACAATTTGATGACCTTTGAATATGAAGAATGTGCTGAGATGAAAACAAATCAATGACACTGATTTAACAAAAGTAAGAGATAATTGTTTTGTTCAGTATCAAGGACCTACAAATTGTGGATACAACATCACAGCCTGTGTTTCAGAATATTCAACAGTATCTTGACCTTAAAACTGAAAGTATGGGTCTTGTTGGCCGAATGGTCTTGGTAGTTGGACACATCTACCTCTGAGATATGCATTTGTGCCTCATTTTAGGTGATAACAAAGAGAAGGTACCCTGAAGTCACAATTTTTGTGATAAAGTTATTCCAGTTTCTTTCTGAAGGTTGGTGGTTGAAACTGGGTACTCCAGCTTCCATCCATAAAAATAAAAAGGACTGCCATAAAGTTGCTTAAAAATTGCAGAAAGTGACATAAAATTTTCCAAACTAATACTGAAAGTTTAAATCAGAAAAACTATGCATCAGATTGTAATCCCGAATTATTATGATTGTGTTTGCCAATGTGGACCTACAGTTATTTATTTGATTATGCCAGGATACAATTTTTTTCTGAATTGAGTGCGATCTCGTATGAGTTGGGGGTAATTAGCTAGTTGTGCTAATGTGCTTCCAATGCTTGCTTGATTCTTTGGGCCAAGATATCAAAATAGAAAATTGGGATCCCGTTGACTGCTCTATGCCAGACTCTGGCTGATACTGGTTTTTACAGTTTTGTTTGAGGTTTTGTGTCTTGCTTGCATGTGATTGATCATTTCACTAGCTGTCATTGTTTTCCCATTTAATTTACATTATATTTGAACACATCCCTAATCCCTTTCATATTGGCAAAGGATCAGACAGCATAATGATCATCTGGCGCATAAATGATAATAAACATATATTATTTCAAATTTTCAGTTTAATAAATATCAAACTGATAACAATAAAAATAAAACAGTATGTACAAATAAATTATCACTTTTTGGCACTATTGCAATTACAGAACTATTACATAGTTTCTATTATATTGTACAAATTTATAAACAAATCGAAAGTTCATTTACACCAATACAGTCTTTCCTGTTGTCTGGCTATGTCAAAATCTGAGCACCTCAAACCTTACATTTTGTCCTGAAAAAGAAAAAGGAAACATTACTAAAGCTATTCATACAAGAATTTTTTTCTGTAAAAATATTAGAATGTTACAACAATGCAATAATGAAGAAGGCCATGAAAATGTTTCTGTCTGTTCTGATCATCAACTTAACTTAAAACCATTTTGGGAATTAAAAGCAAACTGGATCTACTGGACATTAGTAAATTATCTTTTCATTGAAATGTAGAAATATGAAAAAATAATTTCAGAAAACATAATGCATCAAATCAATTAAAATTTAGTAATGCATGGCTTAAAATGACTTCATTAAGTCATGTGGTTGTTCTGAATTGTGTTTAATAAGCCAAAAACTAAGAAAC
Organism: Lithophaga antillarum; assembly: GCA_028566495.1. Lineage (NCBI taxonomy): Eukaryota > Metazoa > Mollusca > Bivalvia > Mytilida > Mytilidae > Lithophaga > Lithophaga antillarum. Next base: position 15,264 of record JAOXYI010208931.1, on the reverse strand, counting down.
TTCTTAAAGTCTGTGTCTCAGCAAAATATGTCCTAACCAATGCCTCTTGTAAAATTAAAAAGTTGATTCTGAGAGATGTTAAGAAGATTTCCTCTTATCATTGCAGCAAATATATGTAAGCATCAATATACATACCAGAAGCAGAAATGTGTCTGTTCTCAACATCAGTAAAGTCAGGAATGTGACAATGGATTCCTGGTTTCCACACAGCTGGGTGCTGAAACTTCTCCACTTGGTAGTTGGTAGGAACATCAACATAAGTCTATCACAGATATCACAGTTTAAAAATAACTTAATATTCCTGGAAACTAGGCAAAGATGGCTGACCGTCACAGAGACCCCTACTTCCTGTGCTGCTGGATGACATCTGGCTGTCTGCTGCTGCTGAGATGGGTGAAAGTGAGGCTAGACTGAGGATCTGGGAGATACTGGGGTAGCTGGTCATGTTGTCAATACTTGTCCTAAATGCTGTAAAAGAAGATGAGAATATAGTTAATTTATTACATAAACATGAAATTTAGCAAATTCCTAAATGCTTTCAATAACAGTCATATCAACATGTTCATCTGTACTTGTGTCAAAATCAAAATTTTGTTTCTTAATGATTTATGCAGCTTTGAGATTTCAATTTTCTCATTTGCTGGTTTTTCAAGATTCTATTTCAACTACATTTTCAGAAAACCATTTGTTTTGCTACAAATTTACTCAAATTCTGGTCAAGTAATAATACTACTCTCTATTCAAGCCAAGTTTGAAGATCTTCCATTTAACAACAGAATTCTGACTAAGTAGTTCATAGCAGTGTATTACAGTTATTATTACAGTCAAGTTTCAATATCAGCTGATTCATCAAGATTTTGCTGAAAGTGTGATGCAAAGTAAATACAAAATTCTGGACAAATCTTACTGAACTTCAATACATTAGCAGGCATCTAAAAATAACTTACTGTCCATGGTGAGAGAAAGACTGGAATCGTTGATAGATGACAAGATCTGGTGGAGGATGTTGTACAGGTGGACGATGTGCTGGACAGGGAGGTAGATAAAACTGCTGATCGATGGCTCACCAGCCTCCAATGAAGAATTCTGAAATATAATATTCAAATATTAGTCAACAAAAAATATTAACCAAGAATTTTACAACAATTCAAAAGAAATATTCTAGTCTAGTATTGAATTCTACAGTCTGCTAATAAACTGACTTATTCAACACCAATAATCCTTCATAAATCAATTCAAATCTTCATATTATGAACAATTTTTAAAAATCAAAAAGAAAAATTGAAGCCAGTATAATTTTATGAACATAAATGCAATATTGATCAAGAAATTACTACCAAAGGAGATATAAGCCATGTAATATTTCAATTAATTATTTATAGTATAAGTAATCTATGGATTTGATTATAAGAAAATCTTCCTCGAGTGACCGAACAACACCTTAACTCGCGACTGCACAGAATAATGAAATTAAGATTTTAGTTATAGTGTTTATTATATAGACTTGAACAAAGAAATACTTCATTAAATATCCCAACTTCCAATGCCAAATTGGAACTATTTACTGTGCATTATGTCACGGGTGGTAATTATCAATAATATTATCACTAGTGATGATATCAATTTTATCTAACGGAGAAATCATGATATTTCAGGACATCTATGTAATAAAAGGTACTAATATTAATGTAATTTCTGATCACCCAAAAACATTTCAGAGATATCCGTCCAAGGTTACAGGAGTTATTTTTATAATTAATGCATGACTTAAATTGAAAACTAACAATTCATTTGTGCCATGAAAACATGATATCACTATGTAAGATAATTACCCTAACAAACTTGATGAAGTCTTCACAGCTGCTGAGGTCTGACAGTACTTTGTTGGCTGTGGTAATACCCTTGGCATACAGGTCATAGGCTTGACAGAACATGGAAACCTGAAATTACAATGTCTTTAATTAAATACATGCAGAGATATTACACATTCTATTTTAAAAAATTAGTTTTACGACAGTAACCACTTTACAATATCATAACAATTAAAAATGTGTGCTCAGCAGCTTGGACAGTTAAATATGTATTGCATAAAACAAGAGTAGCAACTTTTTGTAAGCACTGATATTTCTTCCTATATGTATTACACACATGCGAGTATTTACAAAGTAGCACAATATATATATATATATATATATTCAGCTTGCAATGCATAATAGATAAGCAGAAACTCTAAATCACAAATATGTTTTGCAATTGCTATAAGAATTTCTTTTAAATGTAGTTTTACTACAATTGTGATATAAAATTTAAATGTGTCACAACAGTTCAAACTAGCAACCCTTTTTGCTGAATCATTTTATGGTGCTTACCTTTGACTGGTAGATCTTGCCAATGTGTTGAGCGGTCTCAGAGGCTGTTGATGAGGTACTGGAGTCTGAGTCACTTGACTCAGAGGCAGGGATGTTGTTCTGGATCTGTTTTACTTGGAACTGGGAAATCATCACCAACTGAAAAAAGAACAAAATCATAGAAAATATTCTTTATAGTACAAAAACCTTTGCTTATACATGATCAATTCTGTCAGCAAGTATAAGTATTTATTTGTTTATATTTTATTGCAGCTGTTTGGTTTCTTAAATAATTTTGTTTTTTCATTTCATAACTGCTGTGTCTGGACTATTTTTTTTTTTATTTTTCGTACTGAAAATGGATGCAGAATTGGCTAAAAACAAGTATCATTCAAGACTTTGTATGATGTTAAGTATTTCGAGCAAATGAAATCAGGTTGCTTGTTTTCACCTTCACCTTCAAATCTAAAACCTGTCACCACATTACACCTGAAAAATTGCTGAATGGAGTTAGACCATTAACTTTACTAGAAGTTTCATCTTACTGAGAAAAGCAATTTAAACTTTCTATCCACTATTTCCATAAGAATTGAAATTTAGAATCTGAACAATACCTTCTCAATGTTCTGGAAGAGTGATGAGTGTTGCTGTGGAGTTAGGATGCTGTGACGAAGTGGACGTGAGTAGCGTTGCATGCCTGCATGCATGATGTCAATGAAGTTGGACTCGGCAGTCAGCAGCTGGTGGATCAACTTCTGGATACCCTTCTCTGATGATGTGGCAGACTGAAATAAATAAGTATACATTAAATATTTAACCCAAGAACGTATCCGACTGAAAATGCTTTGATACATAAAACAAGTATAAAATTTAGGCAGGCAAGTTTTCTATTTGTAGAAACTGAAATCTCATTTTAATTAATTGATAAAAATTTTTTACTTAAAACATTCATCTATTCAATAACATGACCTTAAAATTGTGATAATTGCACTGGGTAACCTTGAATCTTCAAAATGTGTTTTCATAGCATTTATGTCTTTATGGGTTTTCATGGTGTTTATATTTTCAAGCATGTGATTTAACTGAAATATTGTTTTAATTTAAATAGAAGGAACTTGATTGCTAAATATGTTGTAAATTCATGAAGCAGTATCACTATTTAATGATGTGGTATATGACCTCAATATAATCATAAAAGTGATCTTTTATTTTTCTAAAGTTATCCTGTGAGTGTCAAAGAAGACCTCTTCCAAAGATTCATTCAAGTTAAAAACTTACCTCTGATTTCTTGTCTTTCTTTGGTGTACTGGTCTGGTTGCTGGGCCAGGAGTAGATACCCTCATCAGTGTCGGAAAGGTCAGACTCAGACGTGTAACCCTTGTCGTGGCTGCGGCGCATGTCCATTGGGTCTAACAACAGGGTGGGTTCTTGTTGCCATGGTAACTGTTGCAGGAAAGACATCTGACTGGCACGTTGAATGTCGATGACTAAGGTCTCACCACCATTCCTAAAGAATAGGTAATATAAATAATAGTTACTCATAAATAAAGATTTTTAACATTCATTTCACAAGCTGCATCAAATTGCAAATACATAAAGAAAAATCACAATAAAAATTTTTCACTTTCAGTACTTGTTTGAAGAAAACTGGCAATAGTTGTAAAGATGTGACAAGTTGTTTTTATGAAATGATATCATGAAGGGAAATAATTCAAATTTTCTCTAGCTGTAGTAATAAGCATTAACATTACACCAAGTTCTATGCATAAATGCTAGTGTCAGCTTTGTATTTCCTTGCCTTTAACTAAAGATCTTTCTGATTTGATATTTCTGATTTTTTGCTTATCCTAGAGTACGTTATTAAGAATATATGCAACAAGCTGTGTTTCCAACCATACAATGTACACATATACTGGATGTTATTGTTAGGTAAAGGTAATGACATTAAGAAAAAAGTGACTTTACATGCCAGTGATGCCATTCTGACGGACAAAATTTATAACTATTACGTACTTGACAATCTTTGCTACACTGGAGGACTGTGATCTGGAGACGTTGTGACCATTGACGGAGATGATGTGGTCGCCTGGACACAGACCTGCTACTGCTGCTGGAGAACCTTTGTCCACTTTGCCAACCTTGACAGGGCAGGAGTCCACCACGGTAAAACCAAAACCACCATTACCACGGGAAATAGTGACCTAAAAATAAAGAAAATTATAAATAGTGGAAGGATACATTTAATGATAATGAAGACATGTAAAAGACAAGTTCTTTCCTTTACCAATATATTCCCCAGCTATGTGCAGAGTCTTTTGAATGTTTTCTACTGTATTTCTTCATTACAAATTTTTAATGACTGTTAAATTTTGAATAATTGCAGTGTCTTTTTTTATTTCCTCAATGTATTATTTCAGTCAACTTATCAACCTGTAAATGCATCTTTTAAAGAATTTGTTCAAAATTTAAATCGTCACTAACTTGTACAGCATACAGAAAGAAAACTACTCGCTGCCTATTCTGTGCATACTTTAATGTATAAATAGGGATATTCAGATAGCTTGAGGTACCAGTTACAGTATGACCTAAAGTTTTCAATGTTTTATCTTTTATTGTGTAAAATGTGCAAATCAAGCTATATTCCTGAAGAAAGTCAGACCAAATAAATAAATGGATACCATTGTGATAAGGGGAAGTAATCCTGCAAAAAACTAATTGTGATAAGGGGAAGTAATTCCTCATTAAAACTAATAAAGCACTTACTGTAAGTGTATCTTGGTCAATTTCTTTCTTGTCTGAAGATACAGCTGAAAAAAGATAAATGATAAGTAAAGATATAACTCAATGAAAGAAACAAGCAGTCTGACATAAACTCGGACATTGAATACAAGATACTGGATACATTTCTATAATTACTTCATTTTTTAATATATCAAAATATTAAGCCATTGAAATTGATCTGTGTAGTATTATTTTTCAAAGTCTTAAAAATCATTTCATTTTTTCCACATATCTTAAATATTATTTTATAATATGGAAAATGTTTTGTTTTGTTCGAAAGTTTTTTTGGGGAATATAATGATTTGCTACTGAATACGTAATACTCTGATATATGTTTTGACAAATCCAACAGATATATGTGCTGGCATGAAATAAGCTTCTCCTTCAATTATTATTTCTTATGTTGTCTCTTAAGTTTTAAAGCAGTTTCACATGTATTAAAATATGATAATTGTATAAAACCTGACACAAAGATTAACATAATTAAACACTGCAATGGGAGATAACTTTAATAATTTCACCCACCAAAGACTAATTACTATCTGAAAACAGCCAAGTAATATCAAACCCTTCAGTATAAGTGATATAAGTTGAAGCATCAGAATATTTATATTCAAACTAACCTTTCTTGTAGGGAGTCATTCTACACTTGGTAGAAACTCTGAGGTGCTTGTGACGACTAACATCTTCTGTCAGGAGGTGGTACCATCCCATGACATCCTAAAATTAAAAAAATTATAAATAATAAAATATTTTTATTTTTCATCTTCATTTCACAATTAATCAAATTAATGAATTAATATTTACTGTAAATTTGCAGAAAACGATTTAAACCATTCATTTTTCTTTAATCTTATTTTACACCAATAAGCCAAAAACAGAATTTTCTTATAAACTTACAACAGTGTGTAATGAAAATACCAAAAAATTAAAAACACAGACTTAATTACTTTCCTGTAAAGCTCAAATTCATCGAATGTCTCCAAACTTATGCTTTTCAATAAGAAATCAGGTTCATGTTTAAATGAAAATGATGAACACACCTGTAAGTTGTCACTCAAAGTGTTACCTGACCATTAATTATGAGATAAAAGGATTAGGCTGACTCTCCTGTACATGTATATCATTAATTATTTATACTTTTGGTCAGTAAAGGTCAACTAATATTTTATTGTAACGACCTTGAACGAAATCAAATCTTTGATGTACAAAATGTGAAAATATATGTTACTTTATAAAATGGACAACTAAATCCACTATACAGAAAGTATCTACGTGAGATAAAGACCTTGAGGGAAAGCTAGGATCTAGGTTTATACTTTTCATCCTTAAATTCAGTATGAACTAGCACATTATTGCATATTTAATTAGTAAATCCAGAACACATGTATTACCATTGCTTACAAAATAGTATTTTTCGTATGTTCAAAAACATAATTTAAAATAGTGAAAATGAACAGCACTTTCAAATCCATGAAGACAAATCAGCTTTCAAAACAATTTTTACTCCTTTTTTTGGTGGGGTTGAAATTACTGAATACCTCCATCTGTTTCTGTTCTCTCTCAATAGCTAAACATTGGATTATTGCTTCATATTTTTCTCTTGTTGTATTTTTTAAAAGATTTTTTCTAAACATCTTCAATTTTTCCATCTTCATATTTATTTTTGATAAAATACATGTGTTCCTTAAAGATCTATTGCAGTGTTTGAAAGAACCATATTACCAAGTTTTTATATATATCAAGGGTGAACACATTTAAAATTGTACTCAAAGTTTTGAGAACTAATAATTAACATATTAATTAAATAATTAGTCAATCAACTTTTCATTAATTTTTATGCAATCCTTTCCTTAGTTCCATGTTACATTTTTAAACTTAATTAATTTCTCTCACTCCCTTATTAGCATTCAGCTATGAACTATTATTCAGTTTTAATCCAATGTAACTGAAGGACATTATGCATTTCATTTTAAATTGAAATTCCATCTCACCATAGGCATAATTTGAAATTTGATTTATTCTGGCAGGGTACATTAATCTATTTGATACCACTTCCTATTGTTGTATACATTTTGCAAATAAATTTATTGTACTGATTTTTTAGCAAAGACAAAAATTTTTTCTGGGTATATTATCAAATCATAATTTGGCTTTCTTGGTAACAAATTTGAAAACATTTTTGGACCTGAGAAGTAGAGTTTCACCTACCTTCTAACTAAGTGTCTGATATATTATTTCGTTAGGTGTCTTAATAACTATTTGTTGAATTTAATGTAAAATTTTCAGTTTATAAGAAGAAACTACTTTCAATCTTGATTTTTTTTTTATTTTATGAAGTCAATACTGACTCCCTCAACTCTTACTGTTTATTTCCAACTCCCAGTACCCCTATATCATTTGCAAAGTATTTATTTGTAATGACATCATTAATTTTTCAAATAACCTTAATTTAATATTACAGAACTCACCTTATCAGGATTTAAAAGATGTTGGACACCAAATGACATACCGCCAAGGAACTCGCACATACTGAAAAAAAAGGAGAAAATTAAATTCACATTTACCACATGGTTACAACTTGCTTTCGGAGTAATAATTACTTTTTTATCACAGGTGTCAAATGGGAATAGAAGTAAATATTTAAGGATGTGCTGAAAATATCTTTTATCTTTTGATTCATCACATTTGTCATGGTCTTGAGTTTTAATTTTAGACAAGACATTTAACACTAGTAATGATGGATAGAAGATCCATTATGAAAATCTTGAAAAGGTACAAGTCAAGAGATGAATTTAATACTTAATCAGGCTCTGAAAAGTTATGACACAATGACCACAATTTCTAGGTTATATAAGTATTCTTCAAAGTTCTTTGTTCCTCAATTGAATCTTCAAAATCTTATAACTTTAATATTTTCATAAAAGTTTCATATTTATAATTATCTGTGTTCAAAGCAAAAGCAAAAACCAAAATTTAACAAAATCCCATGTATTATTGAAGTATTCCAAAAGTATGTATGTGTGGACCAAGCCTCCAAAATCACAGATCTGTTACTGTCAACAATCTCACAGTAATAAATACATCAGGTAAAATAACAGTAAATCTAATCTCTGAAATTTAAAACTTTTAAACCTCCTACCTTGTCAAATTTCTTCGATAGATAACATGAAATTAAATCCTTACTTGAAATTTACACCATTTTATAACAAAACACTAAGTTTTTACAAATTTCCTCGCTCAAAATTAAATTTCTCAAATCAGGACCCTAGCTTGCACTCAGCTTGGGATAGTGGTTACTTCCTTTTGAAAATTTGTTACAAATGATATCAACACCAAACAAATTTTTAACCTACTTTTGCCCTGGTATTGTGTACCCAAGCTAAGATATGAAATGGTTTGTTTTGTTTTGCTAATGACCTGATCGGACTTCAAAGGGATTCACACCTTGATCATCAAAGGTAAAAAGTAACTGATTTCCAGGTATAATATTGAGTAGAAATGGACAATGCTATTAGTTTGCATCATAAATAGTAACATTATTTCAAAATTTAATTTTTTTAATAATTTAAACTGCTCAAGGTTCAGAGAAAAGCTGTATATCAAAAAGTTACTTACTCACTTGAGTAAAAATTATAGCACTTTAACAACTTAATTTGAAAATTACCTGTTCAGTGTTCAGACAATTATTCAATATGAGACCATTTGGGTGACAAAGAGGGGGCAGCTGGCCAACATAAATAAATTACGGGACAGGTGATCGATACAAAATTCCTATACATCTAACGCTGGGATAAATTTTTTGTAACCTAACTTTTTGTCCTTTGTTTGCTTTAAGATGATTAGCTGTATGATCAACACTTGGTTAAATTCAAAATTCCTACACACGCTTTGAAATTTATCAACCCATTTAACAAGCCAATCAATAGGTACCCCTATTTGTCATCTGGTACTTTTTTTCAGGTGCCACTAGTCTTCATTAAAATAATTACCACTATTCTTTGTTTACTCAACCTAAAAGTCTTCAAAATTTCATATTTTGATTTTTTAAACAAATTTTTAAATTTTGTATTTGGCCATGTACTAATGAAGATTTTATGAACGTACATATTTTATCATTTTATCTTTTCAGACCTCTAAACTGAATTAATATATCAAAGCCTGCCATTACTATGCAAAACTTTCTAGTACTTGGAAATTGTGTATTGCCCATATGCAGCTATTTACTGCCTTTGCTTTGATCTTTTGGATGATGTGTATTCCCTTCACTTTACAAAGATGTGTATTGCTATTTTAATTTTTAAAGCATGTATTGCACTTACCTGGATTTCTGGTTACTGTTCCAAACTGAAATATGCACCCTCTTCTTCAAGTCTTCTTCTGCAATCACACTAAAATTTAAAAAAATTAAATAAATAAACATTTAAAAATGTCAGAATTCTAGTAGTGTTTCTAACTAAATGTCACCCCTTACTTTATTTATTTTATTTTTAGAAAATTTCATTACATCTAATCACTTATTGTTACAATTATAAATCAATCAGTATTTGTGTGAAATGATCAAAGTGAATGCAATACACATATTTCAAATACGATAGTATTCAGGCCTTACTGAAGGGATTTTTCAATTTATGAAAAAAATTTATTCGCTGAACTGATGGCCAGGTATTTCCTCTACATGTTTATAACTTAGTTCAATTACCAAATTAAAAATAAAAACACAAAATTACCTGCAACCTGACCTTAACAAAAACGAAAATTTCCAAATTAAATTTGTCTTGTTCAAGATCATCAGATACGTTCTATGGTAGTTACAAGTGTGTGTATTATTAACAAAATTAAGGATTTGGTTGTGCTATCTCAGAATCTTAGTTTTTACTGGTACCTTTACAGCCCCTTGGAAACAAACAATACTCCCTAATCAATACAACCCCATGTCAAACCCAGGTTGTTATGAAATTAATTTCACTTGACTGAAAATGACATTTTCACTAACTGCATTTACAGATTACATGTCACTCCATAACAAATACAGGTTGATATTTAATTATGATAAAATAATTAGGGATTAATGATAAAATTAGATAAAATTCTATGATAACTGCATGTGTTGTATCATTTCATAAATGCACAGCTCAATAATGTGTCAGTTACATCAGATAAGGATCCTAATGGGAAATACAAATTCTGCAAAAAGGAGAAGGGGCCAATTTTTTGCATGAAAACTGCAATATCAAAATATCAATATAATCAAAGAATTCTGAATGGGGCGGGCAGTGATTGCAAGACACAGGGGAATGCGCTGCAATACTGCTTTAATTCATTATATTTCAAATTCAACTGAAAAAAGTAAGCATTACTGAAAACTGGGTTGGAAAAAACTTTCTAAAGCAAGGGTAAAAAGGGCTATATGATGTATAGAAAACTGCTTTATTCTTGTTTTCTCATCCCTTTTGGGATTCTGTGTCCAGAATGATTTTCGGATTCATTTTTGGATTTGGCTGCTCGGTGGGCAGCTAAATCAGAAAATTGCTCCAGACACAGAATCTCAAAAGGGATTATCATGTTTCCCAGCTTAGTTTGATAAACCCAAGATGCCCATTATATTTCAAACTGATGGATAAACTCAACTGAATTTTTTCTCACTATCAAGTCACAAACAATATACAATGTTACTGCAATAAATTTTAAGTCTTGTTATAACGGTCAAGCAGTGTCCAAATTGTTAATATACCTGTCCAAGCAGGTGAGAGGTTTAGTGTATATTTCATGTCCATCAAAGCATCACCTGTCTAATTGATGTCAAATTTCAGTGTTATTAACACCAGGTTTCCCATTAATGGTCAGCATATCCCATATTGTACTAATCATTTTGGAAAATTTGTATCTTTTGTTGATAACAAAATTGTTATTGCAATAAGGCAATTATTTATATAAACAGGTAATGAAAAAGATAAAACTCAATTTTTTATGTTATTGTTGTAGTTTCATCAGTTATGGAAAATGAAATAATAACAGTGACAACAGATGACCATCATAATTGTTTATGACAGAAATTAACATTAAATTCTAATAAAAATGTTAAAATACCTGTATCAAACTGCAGGTGGGAGGCAATTCCAATTTTTATTATTGATGAATTATGCATATATAATTTTTATTTAAAAGAATGTTTTGTCAAGCTGTAACAGCTTGTCTTCAAGTTTGATGTGGATCTTTACAGGGTTTAATTTTTTTTAAGAAAAGGTGAATACTGACAATTTGCAAAAATCAGTTGTAACTTTTAACACTGCATTTTTGGTGAAAAAAAGTAGATATTTGAATGTTTTTGTAAATTCTGTTGTTAAAATACATAAGGTTCAAATTTTCTCATGAAATTTTTAATTATTAAAATAAACAAACAAGATTATCCATTTATGATGTTCCCTATAAATATTATAGTCCTCTGGGATAGGTGTATTATCCCTGGATAATAAACAAAATTTTATATCAGATAATCTGATAACTGGTCAGATTAAGGATTTATGTACATAATTTGGATGATATTTTATTGGCTATTAATTTTCTTTTCATTTATTTTGTAATTAAGACAGGATAATGTGTGGGAGAAGTTTATAAACAATTTACTCCAAAGTTACACCTTTTTCTACTCAAAAAGTCAATCCACTTTAAAAGTAGTGGAAACAATAACATTTAAGAAAACATGTGCATTAATCCATAAATGACTTATTTTTCAAAACATCCATTACCATCCCAAAACAATAACAAAACTGATTAAAATAAAAGTGCATCTTGATCTTAAATGTTCCCAACCCCTGGTCTGGATGGTGTACTAAGAAAAAATTAATATGCTACAATACATGAATAACAGAACAAACATATCAAATTTCTACAAATCATAAATTAAATTTACTTGGACCAGGTTATGAAAATATCTGTACTTGATTGGGGTTCATAGAATCCAAGAGTGATTCACAAAGTTTCCAAAATTCAAAATTACATCACTTCTTCCTATGACATTTTACGGGTCCAGATCTCAATTTAAGGACATTGAGGACTGTGTACTTTCCCCAAATGTCATAAAAGGAAGTCGATGACTTACAATGAAAAGTGGTGGTCGTACAGTGGGTTGTTGGAGTCGGTTACTATGGATGTCTTACTGGTGCACTTTCTACTATCACCATCCGGTATGATGAAAACCTACAAATGAAAAAAAAAAAATATCATTTTCAGAACAGAAATAAGTTATCCATACATTAAAAAACAATTACAACATACTGTAGATCATGTATTTGCCTAAAAATCAAGATAGCAGCAAAAAATTTGGTGACTGAAAACACTCACTAAATGAATCTGCAAATTTTTCTATGTGGTATTAAACTACTTGAATTTTTGAGGGGTTTTTTTTGAGGGGCTGGGAATTTTCCCTAAAAGAGTTGTCTGGTGAGGAATTACAGTATCTGATAACATGGAGTAAAACAGAATGAGATTCATATGGCTTCATCCACAGAAATTTTAATCATTAAACTAGAGAGTTGTCTAGTAAGGTATTACAGTGTCTAGCACATCTTATATGTGCTTTGGTTCACACTGTTCATAATACAACTGGTGATATATATAGTCAGAACCTAGCCATGCCTGAACATTCTATCAGTATTTTTAAGTTCATACCATAAGAAATTTATTTATGGGTTAAACTTCTTAAAATTATTTAATTCAGGCATTCTGAGGTGTGACCAATTGCTGACCATGGAGGCAGTAACACCTCAGAAAGCTCAAATTAGATAATTTATCTCATAAATATAAATTTCTTATATGTGATTACAGAATTCCTAACACATGTCATTTTAGGTTCATTAAACAGAAGCCTGGAAACTAACAATGTTTGATTCACTCAATGAATAATCATTAAAAAAGGGCCAGCTGAAAGCTGACTATATTTTGTCCCTTGAAAACTTAAAACATAACACCTGAAAACTGACTACAATTGGTTCTCTTGTTGAATGGGAATAAAACACCTGAAAATTGTCTAAATTTGGTTCACTTGAAAGATTAAAACAAATGACCTGAAAACTGAACACAATTAGATGAATACTGAAACAAACGCAAACTGAATGCATCTGACCACTATGTTTTAGATTTACCTGAACTCTATGCACAATTTGAAAAACAGAACACATTTGAACTCTTTGCTTTTATAAACTAAATACACTACATACCTTTACAAATGTATCAGAAACTGTTTTCTGCCTGGTGGACAACTGACGACCCTGGATAACTGTAAAATTAAACAAAATGTTATTCAAATACTTCAAATTACCAGAAATTTTTATAGGTGTACCAAAATTTGCTGCAGTTTCTAAATTGGTTAATCCATGAACATCCTCTACCTGTAGCTATTTTTAAAACTGATTACACTAAATCAAAAATTTGAAAAATAATTGCAGGAAAATAAATTTCAAACATAACATAAAACAAGTTAACAGTCTTCTACAAAAGCACATAATACCGTTCACAAAATTTAAAGAAAACACTAAAATATTCCTTTGAAAATTTCACATAGAAACACAGTTGAAAACAGGATGATTTGCTCATATGTGTTTCTCCAACTTCATACATACAGTCTGATCTGATGAAACTTACAAATTATTCTGGATGTCTTACAAGTATAAATCATTTTATATAAAGTGATTGGTGACACCTTGTACAGAACACTACTTATATAATTTCAAAAGGTGACAAGTAAACCTCAATCACTGGTTATCTTAAAGGTGACAAATTATGATTTACATTTAAATTCATTAACTCATTAATGTATTTACTTTAAAACAGTAGGGTGCAACTACCTGATCTTTGCTCACAATTTTAAAATGATATTTAAACTATTGTTTTCTACTTCATTTTCAGAGCACTTGCATACAGCATATAGCATCTGGCTGTACAACAGAAAGAGACAAAAAAGTATTTCATAATTTTATTAAATTTAATTAATTTTTCAATTTTAGTGGACAGACCCAACTTTTGATGCATAAGACAGCCAATCAATATCTCACCTGTAGTACTGGTGCTAAACAGGTAAAATATTATGAAGTTTTAACATTTTTGAAACACTAACTTTGAAATTTATATTAAACTGAAATTAATAAATTGAAGAAAGAAAACTTACCATGAACCTGGAGAACACCCTGGTCAATAACTGCAGACAGCTTCAGTTGACCTGTAACATAAAAAGGAACTTGTGAATAAAGTGCATATAAATACATTAAAGATACCGGAATCTTTAGTAATTAACATCTTCATATTCAAAACTTCATTTGAAAAAAAAAAATTAATGAAAAGCACGTAAAAAATAAAATGGTCATAAGTTTATTGGTTTTTTTTTTCAAATTTCATTAAAATTAGTAAACCCAAAAATTCATTATTTATCAACCAAGTGAGATATTGATAATTATCTTGTTTTTGGTGAAATGTTGTGTGAGATTCAAATTCACAAATAAAAAATGACTTTTATGGTTTCAAAATTTTGAAGTTATATAATTAACCTTTAATTTTTACATCAACTCTTTAGTTACATGTTGTTATTTCATTTTGGTAAAACCTTACAGGTATTTCAGTATTAAATTCAATAAATCAATTTTAGTAGCATGAAGAGTTTAAAAGTAAAATCAGATTTGAAATACTTTAAATTTTTTAAAATTATTCAAGTTTCTTACCTCTAAGAAAAATTGGAACAGAAGAACGTATAACCATGATGTTGAATTTAAATCCAGAAAAAATTGAAACTTTATAACACAAAGAAAAATTAAAAGAAACTATGATGTTGATACTTGGAGTCTAACTTGGATAATAATTTGAATAATTAACTCAACATCCTAAATATCTTTATCACTTAAGTGCTACCTGATTAATCAAGCCTTCTGATTGGTCAGTTTACTGATAATCTACCTGACACATTATTACCTGATTAAGGTGAAGTGGGCCCTTGAAATATACATAGGTGTCTATATACCTACAATATACATTAGCTACCCAAAGGTGTGAAAATTATCAAGTGCTTTAATAGTCAGCTTCTCTCTGACACCACGTTTTGACAAACACTTCCTCCAAAATAAACAATAATTATTTGATTTTAATA
>JAOXYI010208710.1:0-11069 GCA_028566495.1 Lithophaga antillarum | reverse complement strand
CCAGTGATACAAAATTGGCAACATGTGAATTATTTTTATTTATGGTGTGTTCTTTTAAATAATTAATGTTGCCAACCTCCACCAAAAAATCCCACGGAATTACATAAGCAAACACACTAATCTGTTTGTAGGAAAAAATGGGGGATGGCTGAGTGAAAGGAGTCCGACGCACATTATGTGAGTTTGTGAATATAGGATCAATTTTCCAGCCGGTTTTTGTTTTTGTTTTGTTTTGTTCTGAAATACATTGTACATTGTGACCCCGGGTTGTCAGACAAAAAAGTTACTTTGATCTTGGGCCGGAAAATAATTGTTTAATCAAATCACATGATGTGTGTCAGACTTCTTTGGTCGTTACATCATAAGACGACGTTTGACCAAAATTCTAAATTTTAGTGTTTTACTTCGATGTCCACTTGAGGAAAACCAAGGTGGCAATATATGCCGTTATGACTAAATGTTTAATTGTCATATTGGTCAATAATTTGACCAACATAACTTTTGTAGACCATTCATCGTTTGTACAATAAATAGTTAAATATGAAACACGCGGTCTCTTTATCATAACGTCTGGTAGATCAATACTACGCTATCGCATGTATCCGTTTTAAGTACTGTTGTTTGCTTAGCTTATTTTGATATGTCTTCGAAATATGCGAATTTATTTACAAGTGCATGAGTGAGTGGAAAAGGATTCGGGCAAAATTTTTCCGGGAGACCTGGCGCCCATATATACGCTCAGTAAAACGTTAACACCGGGTAGTAATTAATCTGTCTTGCGTTTTCGCATGCCACAAAAACAAAATTTAAATCGCAGTGCAACTATCATTAAGGTGTTTTAGAATTTTATCACCAGGATCACCGTGCTTAAGATCCAAATGACAATTTCAATCTCAAAGAGTGTATGAAAGCTGTGAAATGCCGTTAAGGTGTAGAAAAATTTCGAAATTTTGCGGGGTGGGGGCTGGGGGAGTTTAGGTACACTACACATCAAACAGGCCATCATTATGTTTGTTATGCGGTCAAATACTGAAAAAGATGTAACCTGTATATTCTTCTTTCAGTCCTTTATTCTATGAATTTAGTAAATTAGAGAACTGTTAAACGATGTGAGACGATAAAACAAAATGTTGATGTTGATAGTCAGTCCCATAACAGATTTTCACAATTTTCAATGCATCATCAAACAGTTACCAACATCCTCAAATCCAGTTACGAACAGCTTAACTTTTGTCGTGGAAAAAGTTACCAACGTCATCTTATTTTTTTCGATGCAAAACTATGACTACCTCAGCCTTCTGAAAAATATTATTTGCACTTTAAACATTTTTCCATGGAGTTAAAATACAGTAGACAGCAATTATATTTATTCTTTAAACATCATGAACAATGTACATTAGCAATCAAATTCGAAGCGAAGCAAGGCTCCGGCTATTGGGCTGTTGGTAACTTAAGTTACGAACAGCCGATTAAGCACAGTGAATGATGCTGCAGAATGAGGAAGTCTGTATCTGTTGAGCTTGATTAAGTAGCATTGGACTCGTGATCTCTTAACTGTTTGAACTTTTCAGATAACTGCTACACACTTCTTCAATTCAGCAATGTTCGAATAATCTCCCTTTGTACTAAAGTATAATTAATCGCACTCGTATTAAATAAAGATTATCGGTTATCACCGATAATCTCAATTAAATTTATTAAGTTTACAAAGCACCAAGAACTGACCAAAATAAACAAATTAAGATCTGTAGTTAATGTATCTGTCAAAATCCTACAAACACGAATTATTTTAAATAAAATAACAGTAAAATAGTTTTAATTCCTAAAAACTAGGCAAACAAAATCCGGATAAAGATAATTTTCTTATTTCAATGTCTAATATTTTAAAAATACGAGGTGACTTATAGGAAAACATAAGAGTCAAAATCAGCGAAATGGGAAGACAATGAGACAAGAAAAAAATTATTGAAATAAAATAAACAAAAATAACTAAAATTAAAAAAAAACAGCAAACAACAAGCGTATAAATGTTCTGGTATGTTCCTTTTTAATCACTTTTGTTTTTCAGGGAAAAAACGATTTTCGACTAAAAAGTACTTTATTTATAAATTTACCACCCAACATTTTGGAGGTCAGACATGACGTACTTTTTAATATAGAGAGGAAAAATACGATACAACTTGTAATTTAGTCTGCTTTTCAATAGTGTCATAATTTGGAATCCTTGTAAACGCCAATAACAAAACTTTAAAGAACATTAAAGTTATATTAAACCTTGCGCGTAACAAGATATCTGTATTTTAAAAATTATCCGTGATGGTACATCTCTCTTTATCATGGTCACTTCACGTCTGTTGTAGAACTACGAGACTCAACGCGTTGAGAAAAGAAATTATGAATTTGGCGACTCCCATTTTTTTTTTTTTTTTTGGTCAATAACAGACAACGAATGTAAATGTCACCTGTGCATGGACATTGCAATTTGTTACAGTCAGTCTGTCTTTTGTCGCCTATCCAATCTTTTTAATGTTGGACAATAAAAAAAGAAGTTCACAATCACAAGGAATCCTGTTATCTCTAACAGCAGATAGTGCAGTCATTAAATAAATAAAGAAGTAACTAAACTTTTTATATAATTCTATTCTCAAATTTCAAGCAGTGCTTCAAAAGAAATCAAAATAATATATCAGCCATAGAGTTTACAATATCGCTAAAAAGAAAAGTGAATATAATTTTTTGGTTTTTTTACATTGTTAGAACGACAAAATCAATTTCATTTGAACATTTGAAAGCAGAAAATGCCAAAAAACTACGGATATGCCAAAATTCGCATATAGTTAAATCAATATAATTATGGATTGATGGATGGGATAGTGTCTTGTAATCATAACTTAATTATCATAAAAATGTCATAAAAATAAATTAAAATATCTTATTTTCATAATTTTTCATCAGTTATTTAAATTTAAAGAAAATTATTTGTATTAGTGAAAAATTTCGGGCGAAGCACTTATGTAGTCACCCTATGGATTTTAGTACAAAAATTAATCTTCACACTGAAAGTGTAATCACGCAAACTTTTAGAACCAAATTCGCAATATTCTTCAAAATGAAGGTTAAATGGTTTGTTTTCCTTTTGTGGACTAGTATATTAATAGAAGAATACATGCATTCTTTATCAGACAAAGTCTAGAAACGAGGGAAGCGATAGGTTTTTATCATATCGCGTTGAATTCTGAGGAGTTGGGAGAAAATCTTTACAGTTTAAGGGAAGATTTTTCTTTATTTGACGAGCAATAAACACTTTTCCCAAATTCAATAAAAATTGTATTTCTACTGTTTCAATAGTTGGATCTAACATATTGCGGTGTTTGATTATTCGTTTTGCCAAAGGATGTTGTGAATATTCATTTTCACTTTTCGACGAGGCCGAAAAGATCCATTTTATCCATATTTGTACTGTTTGACTTGTTGAATCTTAGGGCAGAATTCATTCTCATGTGTCACAATGTAGCAAAAATTCATTCTCATGTGACACAATATAGCAAAAATGTTTATTTCGAATATTATCAATAAGCTGCTTACGGCTACTGCTGTCATCAAAGTTTAATTAATTATAACTCATTGAAATATGACTATGCCACAAACCTCGATTCCGACATGTTTTGTTTGAAATATTGTAGTTCCCAACTTGTCATAATCTTGATCTTTATACACATTCGAATGAAAACTGACCATCTCTGATTTTAAATAACCTGTTATAATTCATTGAGTATTAAAGTTTGTGTTGTTTTTTCTCCTAAATTGAGTACAAAAATCCAGATAAGTGTTAATTTAAACTCATACTTCGTCAATCTTTCGTCTGAAAGTGCTGGTAGTAGTTCACTCGATCCCGCGTATTCACATTACGAATAATGGACTAAATTCGTACGCCAACGAAAACTAATAATAATTATTATTAATTACGACAAATACGTATAGGATGAAGAATGGAGGTAGATATTAACATTCACTGAACAGCCGAGAAATTGACAGGTAGTTATGAAACCCTACCCTTCGATTTTAAGACTCTTTAATGAAAATAAATACCTACCTGAATTCGTTTTCTTACAAACCATCAAAATTCTGAAAAATACATAAATATGGAATGTGCATACATGTATCTCCATTCAATGGATCATTCTAAGCTGACATATCCAGAAATGAAGACTGTTCTGCTTATTACTATTCCAGACATAAATTAGATTTTTACCGCGTGTTTAAGACGCTTTTGAAAAAAAATCTACCTAATGAAAAGTAACATTTCAGTTTCACAATCTTCATCATTCTCTTAACATGTACATATTCAGATAATTGAATGTACATAAAATCTGATAAGAAATTCGATATTTCCTTAGTGTGTTGTCTGACTGCCAAAATGAAAATACGATTGTGATTTGTATATTTTTAAAAGTTAAGTTTGTACTCCATCATCTGCCCAAGTCAAGGGTTTCTGAGTCCACTTCGCTTCCTACAAATCCTTGACAGAATAGCTATGTGAATTTCCGGTCATCATCAACACTCATGTGACCAAATCAGAATTCGTTTCCCGTAAAAGTATTTGTATCGGACATTTTCATGGGCCACTATCGTTAAAAGCAAAACACAAAACGAATGGGAGCGGCTATGAAACTGGCAATTTGTTAAGGTGATCTGTCAAGGATTTGTGGAGACGAAGTGGACTCAGAAAGCCTTGACTTGAAAAGAAGATACTCCATCGAAATATATAACGCCGTACTGTAGGTCGTACGATAAAATTAATAATGAAAGAGCTGCATTTTGCTGATAAGGAACAAATTTACATACGAAAAAAAAAAACAAACAAAAAACCGTTATCAACACTCGGGGTTAATTAAAGAAACTGAAATTCTAAACTACAAAAATTCAACCCTGTGTTGCTCAATATAAATCACATTTATTTGCTCCATAAAGAGTCGTAGAGAAAGTTGTATTAATTCGCACTAGTTGTTCCTATGGTTTAGTAGTAGTATATGGGGACGGTTCAGTTAGTATTTTTCAGGAGGTGCAGGGAGGTGCCCCGGAAGTGACATCACCGGATATGAAGTAATTTGACTGGAAGTAGATTACTGCGCATGCCTGACAGGAAGTCACGTGACCGGAAGTGGGGTTTCCCGCCATTTTTGGGGAACCCTCTTGTATTATCCTAGTATATAATAGTGTATAAGACACCGGAAGAAGGGTGTGTCCTTAGCAACAACGACGTCATTGTGGGTGTTTTGTTACAGGTCCGCCTTCCATGGGCGCAGACATATTGGATTCCTTGAACTTAGATGCCACGTGGGGTGCTTTCTTACAGGTCTGCGTTTTATAAGCGTAGCCATATCTGTTTGGGTGCTTTCTTTCAGGTCCGCGTTCTATGGGCGCAGCCATATTTGTTGGCGTGCTTTCTTTCAGCCATATTGGATTCCTTTTACCTTAGACCTAGATACTACGTGGGGGTGCTTTCTTACAGGTCCGCGCTCCATGGGCGCAGCCATGAATCTAGTGTATCCTCAATTTTTGAAACATACGGAGGTGATGTTCGGATCTATGCCATTTCCATTAAGTGATAAAATAAAGTCTTAAAAAGGGTAATGAGAAGTCATACAAAGGATTCCAGATTCACAAGAGGGCCAGATGGCTCAGGGAGGGATTGAGTGGTTATGAGTGGTGGTAAGGAGTGATGAGGAGCCAACAAATATGGCTGCGTCCCATAGTACGCGGACCTGAAAGAAAGCATCCCCCACAAATATGGCTGCGCTCATAGAATGCGGACCTGTAAGAAAGCACCCCACGTAGCATCTAAGTCCAAGGAATCCAATATGGCTGCGCCGATAGAACGGGGACCTGTAAGAAAGCACCCCAGGCGGCATCTAGGTCCAAGGATCCAATATGGATGCCCCATGGAACGCGACCTGTAAGAAAGCACCCACAATGATGTCGTTGTTACTAAGGACACACCCCTCTTCCGGTGTCGTTATGCACTATTATACACTATGATAATACTAGAGAGTTTCCGAAAAAAATGGCGGGAAACCCCACTTCCGGTCATGCATGCGCAGTAATCTACTTCTGGTCACTTACTATGACGTCATATCCGGTGATGTCACTTCCGGGGCACCTCCCTGCACCTCCCGAAAAATACTAACTGAACCGTCCCCGTATACTACTTTGAGTATACCAAATGAACAAAGTTCTCTCTGTTTCTTAGATAGAGTTAAGCTAAAACTAAATTTCCAACAACAAACTTACAGAAGCTTTAGAAAATGTAACCAGTTAGAATTGACAAAAATCGTGAAATTCAAGTACCTAAATGGATAGTCGACAACGAAACAATGCATTATATCATTGAATATTGTCCAAAATATATCATATTTCTCGACAGATTTTTGAAAAATTAAATATCCCAATCAGCATGTATGCAATGATATTGCGGCAACAGTGCTTTGGGTAAAATATTTTGAAACATGACTGTCGCGGTACTCAAGTCTGACAAAAGCCATCACAATTTGTGCCATTGTGTCAAATCAGTCGCTTTAATGAGGTCATATGATGTCGTAATAGATTTCTGGCAACAAATGGTAACTTGGATGATCAGTTTTAATAATGTTTTCATGTTTAAGATCCACTTCGGCAAAAAATTAATAATATCTGGTTTTTCAGAAATTTATCATAAGCCAAATATGGCTCTTATCGCTTCTGGTCATTTATGGTTTTATCTACGATTTTTAATGTTTGCTTAGTTTGACAAAAATATTCTTACTTTCATTTTAAGTTTAAATGTTCGACGGAGACAATTACTTACTTCAGATGAAAGTAATAATAAATTATCCCTTAAAATTCTTATAAATTATTGTATGATAAATGATATTATTCAGCAAAATTCGAAATTAAAAGATATTGAATGTTTGCTTAGTAAGGCAAAAATATTCTTACTATCATTTCAAGTTAAAATGTACGACGGAGACAAATTACTTACTGCAAATGAAAATATAAATAAATTTGTTCTTCTAAACTCTTATCAATTATTATTAATTATTTGATTCAGCAAAATTCGAAATTGAAACACTGCATCTCACTGCTTCTTCATCAGTCAACATTCTAAACTTATATGATGGAAGGTTTTGGTTGATTTTAGTCTTATAAACTACGACTGTTTTCTATTCAATCCTTTTCTACATAACAGGCTAGTCTCTAGATCTTAAAAGCAAAAAATCACAGTAGTTTACAACGCTTGAAAGCGATTCAGATCTTCATTAAGCATTCGGTCCGCAGGTTGTCAAGAACTGATTCTCTTATAGACTGTAACAAACTTAATTCTTACTTCTATATACTTTATTATTCCATTTTGAATTTATTTATGTTAAATGCAATAGCTGATGCATGTAATCTTAGTTTTTCTTGGCAATTTCGGCTGAAACGAATTTGACGTATTCGTAATACAGCGTATTAAGAAGTGAAATTTTAATTGATGAAAATTCATATTAATATCTACAATATATTTTTAATTCTGCTTGTCCGCG
This sequence comes from Lithophaga antillarum, assembly GCA_028566495.1. Taxonomy (NCBI): domain Eukaryota; kingdom Metazoa; phylum Mollusca; class Bivalvia; order Mytilida; family Mytilidae; genus Lithophaga; species Lithophaga antillarum. Next base: position 3,507 of record JAOXYI010208710.1, on the reverse strand, counting down.
ACTGGTTTGATATGGAAAATTATAATTATTACTGTAAAAATGCTCTGGGAATGAACACCTCAACGTCAAGGTTTAATTTGTCTCAAAATTACGGATTTTAGATCTATACTTCAGAAAAATGATGGAAAGATCCATTTTTCTTGTCAGTGCTTCTCTATTTTCATGATTAAACCGTCTTTGTCAGATACCGTTAGACTGACGAAAAGAAACGTAAAATATAGTGGTCACGTGACCACATCTGTTATCATAAAATTGGGTCAAATTGTGACCTGCTTTTCCACTGTCTTGTAATTGGTTGTATTTGCAAATTGTTCAGACGTCACGATTTCAACGTTTAATCAACGGCTTTATTATTACGTGCTTTTGACGTCATCATTTCAACGTAGAATCAACGCCATCATTTCAACATAGAAACAACGTCAGCATTTCAAGATAGAATCAATCCGTGATTACTTACGTGTTAGTTAAAATTACAATGTTAAATTCTACGTTACAACGTAATCCACACATCCAGTTATGATTTATAATGATCTCATGCATGAACAAGTGGTTACTCCTTTAGTAAAGGGCAAACTGACAAACAGCATCTGTAAGATGTTCAACAAAAGCATGCAGTGTTACTTCATATTTATATCTTCTACATGTTTCTGTAATTTTTTCAAAAAAAAATCCAAAAATAAAAAAGCCGTACTGTGATGACTAGAAGATGCAGAACAGCAATAAAAGCGCTCTTTCTTTGCCTTACCTTGTATATCATAAGAAATTCCGTCTGATGTACATTTACCCCATGTCTCGTATATTTCATTTTCATAGCAAGCAAGAATTTACCTACTCAAATATCGAATCACGATAAAGGAAACGTATTTTTAGATGTAGTATAATATTGCTTATTCAAACATCAACAAGCACAATTTTGGTTTCTCCTTACATTTTGTCATATTCCATACAAATGTACAAGCTTCACTGTAAACTTCGGAAGCCTGAACTTTATTTCATCCGTTCGATTTGATTTATGCATATGATATAAGCTTATCACTACGATATGCTTCATAGGACCAAAAAAAAAGAGAGAAAGAAAAATATCAAAATTTAATGATTTTTGTTTTTCGTTTTTGGTTCAGTTGTTTTTGGTGGGTTTTCCTCCTTAACCCTCCTGCACATATTTTAGAGCAAGCTAAATTAGCAGAAATTGTCTCATCTTCAGTTGGTTTGAATTTCTGATTAAAGATATAAATATCCATGTTGTTTTGCTATTGTGATATATGTTTTGGAATAGGTTACATCTGTAATTCTGTTATATGTGCATAAGCATTATGCAGGCAGCTTAAGATAAAAATTGGCTGTTTTATTTTCTAATATGTCTTGTTGCTGTAACGCTGAAAGGACGTCGATATTTGACATTGCATAGACTTGTTTATTAGTTGCCTGATGTTGCGACAAGGTTTCAGCCTATAAATGTCATATCTACTGGGCACACTTTCTGTTTTTATGAAGTCGTCTATTTCATGCGAAGATAACCTTAGATTTCCTTACCTTTCATTTTTTGGTATTGTTGTTTAGCTGGTAGTTAATAACAAATGACCGCTTTCAAAGTGCATATTTTGTAACAGGTCATTAGGGTTATATACTTAGCAATATCCATTTCAAGTAATATAAAATAGTCTGTTATATATTATTGCTTTCTCTAGTCTTGGCTATTTCATGTCAACATTGTCTTCCTGTTCCCCTGATTTATGACGGATGATGCATGCATAGCAGGAAATGCTTACCCTGTCGATGCATCTGATCGCAATCCTTTTCATACAATTTCCATTGTTTTTATACTCGTATTTCTCATTTTCTTTGGACTCATAGGTTTGACAATAACTTCGGTATACTACATCTTGTATTTATGTAGCTTATTTACAGAATTCTCAAAGCGTTTATACAACGTTATAATCTGTGTTGGTATTGATTCGTCATTTTTTAGATTCATTTGTTGTTAACATTTTGAATTTAGACAATACATGTTAAATTAGCAATTTGTATACATTTTTACATTACTGAACAAGTTTGTGAGAGAGAGTTTTGTATTAGCAGTCAATAAAATGCTTCAAAATATCTCTCGGAAAATTATGGGAGCACTGATATTATATATTGATACCGCGTTTGTAATGGAGTAAAGCGCATGTATATATACGACGCACTTGAAATGCGAGCACTATTTTGGGTAAACTGTTTACAGATACAAAGTGTCTGACATTACTAACTGTCATTGGTCTGAATGAACCATTTTCTGTCTTAATTTGTCTGAATTATTACTGGACATTCTGAAAATTCTTAATTCTGTCTTGATATTACTAAAACAATTCTTGTCATTCAGGGCTATGTCTTAATTTTACTTGAGATGTTCTAAAAAAGTTCCTAACTCTGATCATTATTTGATACTTAACCGTGTCTAAATTCTCTTAATATGCTGAATGCTTCTGAAAATTGTTTTGAAATTAAATATTACATATCATGAAGTAAAATAAAAACAATTTACGAATGCCTTCGAATATTTGAAAAAAAATCCTGTATATTGACAGGACAGCTTCAATTCAACGCAAAAATTATCTTCGACAAAATTGTGCATAGATATCATTCTCTATGAACCGCTACAACTTAATAAAAATAAAATTTATAACGTTTATTTAAGAAAAATATTATGTGAAAATAATAAATTTCGATAAGGTCACTTTACAGGTACATATATTCAGTGGAAAAGAAACATAATTACCTGTAAAATTAATTATTTGACAGATTAACATCCTATTTTTACTGTTATTCGCATTGTATAATTAATATTTTGATGATCAGTTCTAATCAACATCCTGTGTAAAATATTATCAAATAGATTATTGCTTTTATAATCTTTACAAGCGTATCATTTCATACAAAACTTTGCAGATAAGTTATGCCGATTTTGATCTTTAATTTTTTTAATAACTTTTCTGAATACAAAGTCAAAAGTCATGATAATTATTTCACTCTGTCGTCATTTGAGCAGTTTTTATAGCAATTTTAAATGATTAGAGGACAAAAGAGACGTGAATGTACTTCATATCTTTTAGCAACATCTTACTTCTAAATGGATCAAATGATCTTCGCAATGTTACTATTTTATCAATACCGCAATTTCATGCGTCTTTACCGTTTAATCTAAGTAATGAATACATTCTTGGCTTATTTGTTGACGAGCTGTCAAGTGAGTGTCAACAGAGAAGCCAGGAGTGCATTTCCTGTCCCATAAAAGTTCTTCCTGTCACCATAAACATCGGGGGGGCAACTTCCTATATATTAGTTGGTAGTAATGAGTCGCTGGAATAGGTGCTAATTTCAAAGGCAGCAATATATGATTAGGTAGCTTTTTCTGACAATTATTATATATAGAGACCTATATTTTTAATCCGGGTATATATGAATAGCCCTTAGAAATATAATATGGGAATAGTCCTATATTTTTGTGAAAAATATATGAATAGGTCT
>JAOXYI010208599.1:0-11070 GCA_028566495.1 Lithophaga antillarum | reverse complement strand
ACCCTATTATTTACATAGAACCAACATTTTAAAATTTTCAAAATTATTTCAATCTAAGAATAAAAGTAAATTAAAGAGTCTTTGTAAATTTATCAAGGTAATAAATTCTCGAGTGAGTCCTCCAGGTTAATCATCTAACTCTGTTCATATACATTACATATCTACAGAACATTTCATCTTGTCATGTGTATTTATATTATGTATTAATTGTTTATATATTATTACTTATTTATACCACTGTGTAAACTATGGTTTAAAAGAAATAAAGATTGATTGTCAATGGGTATGCCTCTAAGTTTAATCAGATATACATTTTTGCCTTTTGAACTAGTTTTGAGGAACATTGTACCTAATGAATCTTAAGGGTAAGTTCGAAATTTTAAATTATATCCTGAAGTCTTCCTCTTTCAAGGTCAGGGTTAAATTTTTCATCGGAAGTGTACGTTTAGAATCAAGATTAAGAATAATGGCGCAAATATTTACTCGAATGGTACTTTGATACTGTAAAATGCATTTTTACACATAAAACAAACTAAATCAGTGATCTTAACCAATTGGCCACCCAGGCCCCATTTCACTTTGGTATTAGTGTTTGTCACTTATTGATAACAGGAAGGGATTTATAATTCTAGTGCGATGTGAAATACATTGCTTTATTGACCACAGGTATAGCAATTACATATAGATTACTATGTCATGATTTGAATATAAGTGCGTAATTAACAGCTTGTCTTAAACCAGATGACCTAAGTACAGTCTTGCATAAATGACCGCTTGGCTCACACCAGATGACCTATTAAGTACAGTTTCACATAATTCGCAATAAAGCTTAAACTAGATGGTATATTAAGTACAATTTTACGTAACTGACAACTGGACCTACAACAGATGACCTATTAAGTACATTTTCACATAACTGACAACTGGGCTTGCAGACGACATATTGAGTATGGTTTCGCATAATCGACAACTGGGCTTAACCCAAATGGCCTGTTGAGTACAGTTCACATAATTGACAAGTGGACTTAAATCAGATGACATATAAAGCACAGTTTCACATAATTGACAACTGGACTTTAAACCAGATGACCTATTAAATAGAGTTGCACAAATTGACATCTGGACTTACACCAGATGACCTATTAAGTACAGTTTCACATAACCAGATGACCTATTAAGTACAGTTTCACATATTCGACAAGTGAACTTAAACCAGGTGATGTAGTTAGTACAGCTTCATATAATTGACAACTAGACTTAAACCAGATGACCTATTAAGTTCAGTTTCCCATAATTGACAACTGGATTTAAACTAGATCACAGATTCAAATAAAGGATCGCGCAAGTAGTGATTCATACTTAGAAAAGGAAAAAACCCTTTCGAGAGTTTTTAATTGTTTTGCTCTTTATTCAGAAAGATCACTTTTGTCTGTGATATTTTACGAAGAATATAAGTTCAATTCACATAATTTACAACTGAACCTTAACCCGATGGCATATTAAGTACAGTTTGACATATTTGGCAACTGGACTTAAACCAGATGGCCTGTTAAGTTCAGTTTCACATAATTGACAACTGGACTTAAACTAGATCACAGTTTCACATAAAGGATCGCGCAAATAGTGATTCATGCTTAGAAAGGAAAAAACAAAACCCTTTCGAGATTTTAACTCCATGAGAAAAATAAAAATAATAACACACATACACCCACTAAATAGAAATGGGGTATTCGCAAGAATAGAAACATCTGCTAAGCTGACATGCATTTTTGGTGTAGAAACAAACCTTCTTTTGAAGCTATTGTCGTATATTTGGAATGCAGTCTTTATACAGTAAATCTCATTTAACTTTTGCTTTTTTTGTCCCTAAATTCGATCTTTCAGAAAATAATGATAATAAAAAAAATAAATAAAATAAATCAAAATAAATAAATAAAATAAAATAAACCATGCATAGCTTCTAAACTGTTCAAGTAGTTTAATACATAAAATTAATTAATTATATATCTAGATTCATTTTGATTTATTAAAATATTGTGCATTAAAAAATTCTCGATGTATGGAATCAAGATGCCGCCAAAATGAATTTGTGCTTTAAAGAGGTCATTATGGAAGCCGGATGCGGCCATTTTCGCTTTGTAAAATAATAGGACGAAAACGGAAAATGGCCGCCTCCTTCTTCTACAGTGTATCATTTATCATTTCGAAATATGGAAATATGCGCTCCCAAATGAAGAAGTTAAATAAAATCGGCTGTATAATAAATCAGATTAACTTCAGTCCTCATTTCTACGATGTGTTATGTTAAAAAATAATTCATTTATTGCGCATTTAGCAATGAAAGAGAAAATAAAAGAGAACAATTTATTACGTGTAGGACTTAATGTTCGGTAAAAGTAATGTAAAGTATTTTTGCTTTTGTTGATAACCGTAAGATTTGAATTCTGCACTGTCATGGACTAATATTTTTATATGAATAATTATTTTGAAAAAAATTCCTCAGAGATATTTGTCATTCCAGAAATTCATGTATAATCATTTAGATTTCAAATGTGCTGAAATTTTGTTTATTTGGACAACATATTTTTCAGAAACATGTCTCCATTTTGAATGGTTAGCCCAAATTTGAAAAAAAAATATTTTAAGGATAAAGACAACAAGGTTTTGACTTTAAAGTCTTTTTTTGCCTTAATTGACAGCCACAGTTAATTTCAAGGAATACAAATATATTTTTTTAAACATTCACTAGGGAACAAAATATATCGGACCTAATTCTTGTTACTATATTTGTTATTCTTTAACAACTATGTTATTTTCTTTATTTCTAACAGGTTATTGACAAGAAAAGTATGAAATATTAATTTAATTAACAAAATTATAAAATTTATTTTCTGTGTTGAAAAAAGAAGGTGCATAGAAGAAATGTATCACAAATACAACAATTTCATATTTATAAAGGTTTCAGGAGGAACATTATTGAAAGTTATTTCTATAAGGCTGTAAAAAATTTGGGTCGTATTCTGATATGGGAATCATCTTGTTACGTGCTAGTTCCATTCATAGATTCTCATGGGATCTTGGAAAATTTCCTGATACAGTATCAAAATACGCGCAGAATTAGATTCAAAGGCTGTCAGTCCCTACCGTTCCCGAAACATAGGGACAATTTTTTTTTATATGTATTTTGTCATTTCAGTTTCGTTATAAATTCATTGAAGTTGACCACAAATGTCAATGGTACGCTTTGCTATAACATATCATCACAAAGTAAAAAATAAATAAGGGAAATTATACATCAACCCGTAAACCCGTTTTAAGTTTTCATTAATTATGTGTGGTCAGTTGTCAGAGATAATATCTATAGACGTCCATAATAATGTTATTTCCATATCAGGATCTTCATCATATTTTGTCACTCCTCACTGAACTTTGCATTGGAATCAAAAGTAAATATTTCCACGGGTATATCAGCATATTTGGGTATAGTTCTTTGTATTTTGTCTTTTATTGTTAAAAAAACATCCATATATTTTATATATTTTTCCTATCCCATAGTGGTGGCCATCGTGGCTTGAGGTCGGAGTTAACAGACACTATTTAGTAAACGAACCATTCCTGTCATGTTTGAATTAAATTGACTCAGCGGTTTCAGAGGAAAAGATTTTTACGCATATTTCCAATAGGGTCTTATGTTTAATTATATCCTACAGTGGCAGCCATCTTGGAAGTTGGTTGGGTTCACCAGAGATAAGTTTAAAAGTGGACAACCTAAGAACCAAGGAAGAAGATTTTTATATATTTTCCCATAGGATATTATGTTAAACTATATTCCACGGTGGCAACCATTTCGGTTTGAGGTCGGGGTCCACAGACACAATTTAGAAAGTGGACCACCAAGGACCATCCCTGTCACATTTGGTTTAAACTGGCTGGACTATTTCAGAGGAGAATATTTTATGTATTTTTCCTTTCCACAGGGTTCTTAATGTTAAACTATATCCTCCCACGGTGACAGCCATTTTGGATGGAGGTCAGCATCACCAAGGACCGTTCCTGTCATGTTTGGTTTAAACTGGCTTGACAGTTTCAGAGAATATTTTTATACATTTTCCCATGTGGTCCTATGTGAAACTATTGTGGCGGCCATCTTGGATTGTGGTCGGGATCAAGGGACACAATTTAGAATGCGGACCGCCAAAGGACCATTCCTGTCATTTTTAGTTTAAACTGGCTAATTGGTTTCAGAGGAGGTTATTGTTACATATATTTCCCCACAGGGTCCCATGTTAAAATATATCTTACACTAGTGGCCATCTTGGATGGAGGTCGTTGTCACCAGATACAGTTTTGAAAGTGCACCACCCAAGAACTATTCCTGTCATGGTTAGTTTAAAATGGCTTGACAGTTTCAGACGAGAAAATGTTTATATATTTTCCCATAGGGTCCTACGTTAAACTATGTCCCACGGTGGCGACCATCTTGGATTAAGGTCGGGGACAGAATTTAGAATGTAGAGCACCCAAGGACCATTCCTGTCATGTTTTGTTTAGACTGGCTTAACAGTTTCAGACGAGAAGATACAATTTTGAAAGAGGACCATTCAAGGACTATATGTACCAAGTTTGGTTCCATTAGGGTTTGTGGTTCTGAAAAAGATTTTTAAAACCAATTTCGATCAATCAGAGTCCATGACGGCCATCCTGGATGGAGGGCGGGGTCATCGGATAGAATTTATAAAGGGTGTATCATCCTTGCAAAGTTTTCTTCCAAATGGTCCAGTGGTTTCAGAAGAGAAGATTGAAATGCGAAAAGCTAACGACGACGGACGCCAAGTGATGGCAGTAGCTCACATGACCCTTTGGACCAGGTGAGCTAATAAAAGAGACACAGTTATTAGGAGTTTGGTATAATTAGAAGTAATGTGAAATATATTATTTTTGTTGATAATACTATGATTTGAATATTGCACTGTCATAGACCAATATTTATATATAAATAAACACTGTTGAAAAAATTTTTCCCAAGAGGTATTTGTCATTCCGGGAATTCGTGCATATTTATTGGATTTCCAATCCAAACACTTCTGTGTTTATTTGGACAATTTTCAAACGTATGTCTAATATTTGCAGTATCATGAAATTTTATATAAATGAATAACTCTGAAAAAACACTTGTCTTAAGTGACAAAATATTTCAATAAATACAAAAAATGTTACAAACAAATAGTTTGGATGTGATTATTTCATTATATTATTGAAGACCTGTGTAAAAGGATCTAACAGTAAAATGCTGAACGAACTTTTATCTCGCTATAGAAATAAAATAATTTTGAAAAACCAAACTAATTACTCCTTGATACTTTTTGAAAAAAAAAGATGAATCGCAAACAATAATTAGCGAGTTCTTCGCAATATTGCAAAATTCTGAAGTCAAATGAAGCACCCCAGATAATTTTACATGTTACAAATATTTTAATATGTTTCGGTGTGAAATCTTTGATAATCAAGACATAGTGTGGTTGATGTATTTTGTCCTTGTTGACCACAAGTATCACTATGTGAACCTATCTACAGGTTTAATACATGTCATCATTCAAATAAACAGATACATATAAGTGAAAATTAAACAAATTTAATCATCTGTCAATGTTTTATTTACTACATGTGGAGAAGTTATTTAGATATTAACACCTCTTCACATCTTGACGAACTGCCAGAATTTTACCTCAAAATTAAGTACAAACATTTTATGTAGTTTGAAATTATTTTACTTTATGATAAAACTATTTTTTCAATAATACCGAAATTACCATATCAAACACAGATTTATAGAAATATGAATAGTCCAAAACCATACATGTTTGTTTGTTAGTAATAAACATTTAAGGAAGTGCAAATTTTGAACATCATGAACTTGTGTGAATAAATAGCTTTTTTGACAGATATCAGACATCCTAAAAAATGACAGCAATTTGTGTTTCAAGAAGTATTTATTTTGCCAGAATCGTAGTTATATACACGCACAAATAGTATATATCATCTTTGTCAAATACAGTATTAAGAGTAAGTGTAAATTTTGGAGTGTTATGAAACAGTACAAAGGAATAACTTTAAAATTAACTTTCTTGAAAGAAGCGCTTTCAGAATATTAAATAGGCAACGTTATCGAATAATTCGAAAAAAATCTTACTAGTTTACTACTCGGATATAGAATAAGCATTTTGGGTAGGCTTTATCAATTCTTTTCATATATGAACCTACTTCTTTACCATAACTGTACTGGAATTAGAAATATAGCTCAAAATATTTACGCATGTTAAACACAGGTATATTGCGCGAAAATAATCTTGCGATTATTTAAATTTTAAACTATATGTAACCAATTGCTTTTGTACTTAGTTCATTCTATCAGTCCATTTGTGGTCAGTTGTGAAACAAATACATGAAGTTCACGAGCCAACGATTTATACATTATTTCACAATTTTTAGCACACAAAGTATTTATTTTTACCATAAAAACTATATATACTATTTTAACTCTTTTCTAGCTTCTTTGTTTGGTAACCGCTTCGTCTGTATATAAATAAGTTTAATCTTTCACATTTCTTTTTAATATTGAAAACGTCTTCACATTTTATTATTCAGTTTGCTTAATGTTTTAGTGTACACCTTGCAAACTGAGGATATGCAGCTTCCCTAGTATTCATTAAAACATATCTACATGTACTGATTATCTAGTGAATATACTAATAAACATCGAGAAAAAAATCATTTTCTCCCTAATTTCGTTAGTTTCGACTCCAATTTCACTTTCCTTTAAGTAATGTGTTGAAATAATAAAAAGGTTTATGAAATGTCATCGCATATGTAAGTCATTTGTGGTTTTGTCAAATACAATGTCTAGAATTTTGGTATACTGCATACACTCATAAGCATATTTTAGCATATATTAGGATATATAAAGGCTGTTAATTTATTTGCAGACGAGGTAAATTATACAGAACGAAATTTTGACTTTTGATTTTTTTCTTAATTTGATGTGTTATCACTTTATATTCAATACATGAAAGTAAATCAGTATACAGAGACTGAAAAAAACTTCCCAAAAGTCGCTCCCTTCCTGGATAAAACTGGTCGCCATGATATAGCTTCATATAATTTACCGAGAACCCTGTAAAAGGTCTATCCAAATTAACAATTTAACGAAAACCCTGTAAAAAGTCAATCCAAATAAACAAACCAACACACAAACACAAGCATTTAGAGAGACTGGCGCCTTTTTCATTCAAATAACTTTAAGAAAATTCTTGGTGACCTGGAAAGAAAATACTTCGGATTCTATTTTGATCATACATTGCCATGTCACGATGTAATATAAATAAATAACTTTAAAATAAGATTTAGTAAACTAAATGACCCATTACCTTGTCCATTTGTGGTCATTTTATAATACTTGTATAGCTTTACATGATGACCGGGGCATTCTTTAAAGATTTTCTCGTAATAAATACTTACAAATGATTTCATAAAATGACGCACGAAGTGTACTTTTTACATTCTTCTTTTCAAGTTTTGTTCCAAGTAAATATGTTTTTACTGATTTTGTGATACATGACGTTGTATATTCATAGTCTGAATTCAAACTCTTGATTTAAAAACAAATACATATTTGTTGCTTTTAGTTATTTTTACTTATGAATGTACCATGAACGTACATTCAATTCAAAATATACCAAACACCTCTTTCACCTCCACCTAGCCAAAGGCAATGTGTGCTATCGTCATACTTGACATCTGTTAGATTTTTACAATCCTACCCGACACCACTATGCAGAATTACTCTCAACGTTGTTTCCGATGTTGCTGGCCACCATCTAAGAAGGTTATAGTTACTAAATTTACAAAACTATTTCGAACGGAAATACTGCAGAATAAGCTAAAATTTACAATTGAGATGCATTATACAATGAGTTGTTCAAGATGAATTCCGTCATCTGCAATTAATATTACATTTTTTTAATCGTTTTATGTCCAATTTATAAATAGGTTTAGAATTCTCCATTTAAGGCAAAACTGACTCAAAATGAGCTCTAGCGCTATAATAATGATATACTGCGGTTTTTTTCCATGCCCCCCCCCGCCCCGCCCGAATATGCAAATTAGGTTGACTTTTGAGAAAATGCGCTCAAAACTTTCCTTTAGAGGCACCAATCCAATCTGAACCAAACTTCGATGTGTAGTATATCTGTCTCAAGTTCCGTCCAGCCATCAAGACAGCCTTCTAAAAACATTTACAAATAGCTAAAATTTCTTCATGTTAAGGAAGATTTGACCCAATTATCAACTGCAACTTTATAGTAATGGGTTCTTTAACAAATATGTGATTTATCTGTGAATATAGTTATATTTTTTCTGAATACAGAAATTATAACTATAAATGGGGTAGACTAATCACCGAAATGGGCCGAAATGAATCGAAATGTACCGAAATGGGCCAATAATGGACAGAAATGAAACAATAATGTGTTGAATGGAACATGCAATAAACAAAAAACTTTCTGTATAGTGTAGTTTTTGTTAAACGACTGCAAAAAAAATTGCGGACGTATTATGGCATGGGTCTGTCATTGTCATCGTCGTCTGTGGACAGTTGGTTTCCTCTAACTTTTGTTCCTGAAGATTTCAAAAACAATGTACCTTGACACTAAATACAGGTCAAGTTCGATAATGGGGGTTCTGGCCCTTATCGTTTTGTACAAAAGGGGCCGAAAGAAGTTTTCAATATTTTTATGAATGATCAATGGATGAGCAAAGTCTTTGTGTTTTTATGCTGAATCAGAAAGCTTTATGGCCACCACTGTGGGACATAGTTTAACACATGACGACGTTTGGAATTTTTTAGTTTTGGCTAATAGGTCAGCTTATAATCAGGTGAGCCTCTATTTGTAGATTATAACATCATTTAGTTAATTATGACCTCATTTCGGTGCATTAAAACTCCATTTCGATCTATTCTTGGTACACTTCGGTATAATCTTGCTCCATTTCGGTCCATTTTTGGTCCATTTCGGTACATTCTTGCTCCATTTCGGTCCATTCTAGGTCCATTTCGGTACATTTCGATCCATTTCGGTACATTTCGGTCCATTTCGTTGTTTTGACTACCCGATATAATGGTGGATACGATTATTTAGAAGGTCCCTTATAATTATATTCACCATTATATTAGATTGATAACATTTTTGTCTAGTAATAGAAATAAAACTTGTCTAATTCCATCAATGTGCTTTGTATGAATGTCGATTTTAATTTAAAAATAATACATGTGTTGTAATTAAAATTTTAATATCGAATTATAATAGGAGAAGAAGAGTATCGCGGCTACAGTTTCTGTACGAAGTTGAGTGAAAAACATTTTATTTGTTAAAAGTTGTTTATTTAATTTCAGTTGACAGAGAAGACAACTTGTAATTTTAATCTTTGATATGTTCTAAAATATTTAATTACAAAGGTAGGTTATATTTGATAATTATGTCCATCTTTAAGGGAAAGTGTTTAACAAGTGCTTTAGGCAGAATTCATAATAGTGTTCTGATTGATCGTACATTTACAAGACATTCTATGTGAAGTTGGTAATTTTGATATGTCTGTGTGATATAACTTTGGCTGTGAAATTACTGTTTATACATATGAAAATATTAGCTCAGGGACTCCTTTTGGACAGGCCGAAGTGAACGGACATTCATGTGTTTCGGCTCTCTTTAGTTTAACATTTCTTGTGGACTTGTCCGAAGAATTTTATATTGTAAATTGTAAACTGTGTTGATTTGAATATAACAACAAAATTGGATCCTGCCGTTGAGTTTAATTTGTGGACTTTCCCAAAACCATTTGCGTTCTACTGAAGCTCTACCGCTAGTTCCCCGAAATATTAGATACTTTGCTGATCGTAAAAAGAGCAAAAAAAACCTTACTATTATACATGTAAAAGTCGTTATTTTGGCGAAGCTGACTAAGGTTAATTAATTTATATTTTTAATCATATTTCTTCCGGAGAATGTTAGTAATTTTACAGTTGTATTAGCTTTGCGTACTTTCTATATTTGGCACACTGTTGAAACGCATGATGTTTTTTGTATTACTGTTAGGTCGATCATTTAGATTTAGAAGGCACCGATCAGCCAATGGAATAGACTGTTTCATTTCTATTACTAGATAAATATAGGTTTATATATAGAGAGACAAATTGAACACTTTAATGAAATTTTGTTAATAAATACACAATTATTAGCATGTACATTTAGTGTACCTTAAGGATGTTCGCTGCTCACGTTTTGGATATTCAAGAATATTTTGTAACTCCTCTGGATTCTCTTTACGAAATTCACTGAAAATTTTTTCCATGCCACCCCTATATTTCTTGGTGAGGGACTATATTGAAATACTTCATGATAAAATATTTCAAAATTCTAATTATTCCTTGTATTTTTTATGATAACTTTTAGAAGGATTATCCCCATGTATTTCCTATGAAAAATCATGAGATAAACATTTTCCCACCAAAATCTTTAATTTTTCAACTAGTTATATCTTTAGAGACAAGCACACGGACCTATGTTTTTATTCCATTTTTCAAACACATGAAACATATACAATTAAATAATAAGTAATTACGGAAAGTGTAGTTATTCTGATTTTCAGCAGCGAGCTTCCTTAAGAATAATAGCACGTGCATTTAAGTGTTACCACGGAATTTGGGACAGGCACCAAAATATGGCTGGATTGAACTATAGTTTTCCAGACCCCCCCCCTCGATATTCAGACAATCAGCAGTGAAACATTAAAAAAGAACAAACGATTTAAAAAATTTGTAACTGTTCCTCGGAACCTGGTGTCTCGCCTGCTTTCTCTATTGTGGGGATCTCAACAGGTTTTGAGATAACAGATGATTATTGATAATAAGGGGGTGGGGACAACCCCCGGGGGTCAAACCATATTGTGAAATTTAATCAGCATATCATGACTGATCAAGTAATATATGGTTTAGGGGTGGGGATCTCAACAGATTTT
>JAOXYI010208489.1:0-11070 GCA_028566495.1 Lithophaga antillarum | reverse complement strand
ACTGATTACATCAAAACTTTCAAATGTAAAGTATATAAAAAAACTTAAAGTCAACAAGCCATGACTGAGGGTGGGGGGATGTAATTTCCACAGAAATGAGATATAATGGTTAGGGAACGACAGTTTGATTTTGCAGAGGGGGCTTGGAAATTTTTTGGATCAAAGTATTTACTTTCACCTTCTACATGCTTCGCCGGAAACAAATAATTTATTTTCAGATATATATATAGATTATTACATGACATTTTCTATATTGGACCGTGAATCAACTAGCGACTCTCATGTCTAGCCCGAGAGCTTTCCTCTAGGGCTAATATGGGTCGAGGGTTAATAGCAGGGATATGGAAAATGTCATGTCATGTCGTGATCTGTTTATCACATATTTCCTCATCAAAAATAAAAAGGAATTAATCAATATTTATTATTTATTTAATTCTAGACTTTTAAAATTAATACATGGAATGGATTTCTTGTAGAAACGTCGGTTCATTCTGACGTCAAACATTTCCTATTACATAGTGATTGTCTGGTATGTGACGTTGCCAATAACAGTTGGCAAAATACATGTACCCAGTTATCAGCCAGAGCCATGATAACTGTTGTTCACTTATGGTTATTATCAAACATGTAAAACTACTCATGTCAGATCTAAATATGTGATAAATATACAAAAAACGCACCACTTCTTTGCAGCCAGATTTCTTTCATTTTCTCGTTTTCAGTATATGTTTGTTAACAAATAAACAGAAATGATCATTTACTAGGGATTAATCTAAACAACATTGAGAAAAAGTTCATTTATATAGCATCACTAGAGATTTCAATAAAAACAGTGGAAAATCAAAAGTCAGAGATTAAACATTTCTCACAAGGTGTGTTGTTAGAAATCAAGCTAGAATAATAAAAGTCATTTTCGTGCTTTCTTTTTTGAGGACTTTCATTAGGCTTTAGAATTTCTATTTTTTTTTAAATTTTCATTTTTGGTGAAAAAATTAGTTTTTTGAGAATTCAAACACTGACGTTCAAATTTTGTTTAAATTTGCAGAATTTGTTTTCCTTGATGTCAAAAACGATGTGTAAAAATTTCTGTCCAATGTAATCCCTAAACACATTTTATGTGAAAAGATACAGGCTTTTGATTTTTTTGCCTGTATAGAAATTAACAAGGGTGGTGCGTTTCTTTTATTGTTGAGTATATAATAATATATCACTTTTTGAGTGAGTTTAAAGTTAAATTGAGGCCATTAAATTCCTTTTTTAGTTCGGTATCAGGACCACCACCCCAGCGCATACACAACTTCAAATGGTCGTCCCTTATTTAACTGCACACTTAATATCATTGATTAACCACAAGCAGTTACTTGCTTAATAGACTTATTCACAAACTTGAACATGTTCTAAATGTATCAAAAAATTCTAGGTCAATAGACTTTGACTGACTGAGCTGAAGGCTAGGGACCAAATAATCTTCACAAAAATGAGATATATCAATAGCAATACAAATCCATCAGTTATCAACTATAACCAGTTTCTGCTGAACTAATCTAATCCCAAACGTCAATAACAGTTGTTGATGCTGGAAACTTGACACCAGAAAATTAACACTTAAGTCTTAGTATTATACTTGCCTTTCACAACTGAACTTTTGTAGCAGTGACTACATGGAGGGGTCCAGGATTAGAGGAAGTCTGGACTAAATAAATTGTAATTATGTGTTAAAGAAAGGAAAATCTTTTTGAAATGTTCTATTGACATGCTTTTATTGAAGTTTGCTTTGTTTGATTTGTTTTAATTTTTCACTATTTCAGGCTATTTGCCCTCTTTCAATGGATCACACCACTCACCAACAACTGACAGATGAAATCACATGCATTTCAAACAGAGAAGGAATCATGAAGCGACTCATTACAGAACCAGGATGTGCTGTGCCAACACGTATAATGAAAAAGCCTAGGCTGAATTGGTCTGTAATAAGGAACAAAGATGTTGTAGATGCTTGCATGAAAGAAGTGGAGGCTGGTCTAAAAAAAAAGAGAAACTGAACAAGAAAAACAGCTGTGAAGGTTTTCTTTAAATGTGTACCTGAGGAAGTTCCATTAAATGAGCTGAATAGGATGCAGGTAACAAAAGACTTCAAAAAACAGTTTAACCTGCCATTACCGGCATCCCATCAGTTGTCAGAAGAAGTTCTACTACACCATCCCCAGCATTTTAGATTAGGACTGGGACCAGAACTAATAGTAGATGCTGATGTAAATGATATCACGGCTGGAAGTAACAATACTCAGCCACTTGAATTAAATCAATCACGAATGTCCGTCGTTGTAGTCATGAACGTAACATCTTTTCAAGAAACTTCCTTTGAAACCACTGGGCAATCTTTAATCGGTATGACTGCTTAAGGACTTATTCTCATTGGCTGATATCTTGGGCGGAAGTACATATGACTCTTCCTCATTCTTTCACCATCCACCCAGCAGGATAGACGTGTCCTGGAGCCGGCTTGTCAAAATTTTAGATGGTACATATTTTAACTCTATTTTATTGCCTAGGTGGCATTTTTTAAGCCTGGATGGCTAGATTTTATCCTTGGTGGATAGCCTAGGTGGCTGGTTTTAGTTTTAGACATTCTCTGTCGATAGTTGCCGGCATTTGTCAGACCTAGGTGGTCTTGTGGGTTAGTTGTGGTTTTGACTCTGCATTTATAAACACGTTTAAAGCCTAGGTGGCTGGATTTGGGCTTTAGGTCCTGAATATTTTAAGAGAACCATGTTGGGCATGTCCGCGTTATATTGCTGATGTTTTCAGACCTAGGTGGTCTTTGGGTTAATTCTTTTCAGGGAATTATATGTGTTTTATAATTCCCTGTTCTTTTTAATAGGGTACCCTATTGTGATTGTGAATATTTTACGTAGTTTGATTGAATGTTTTAAACAATTTTCTGCATGAAATTTTTAATTGTTCCTAGTTTCACTTGAGGCGTCCGTGCCACGAGCACGGGGTCCGTGCACGTGGTTCTAATAATCGAATGAAACTGTTTTATGTTAAACTGGTTTGTTTTCTTTTAATATGCTTATTAGACAATAGCTTGATTTGGGATATTTTATAACTCGTTAAAATTTATTTTGTAGCGTGTATTGCACACTACTGCATCCTTTATTTCACGGAATTTTAATTGTGATAAGTGTGGTTGACATTAAGTAATGTAATGGGGTCGCGCGTTGTGTATTTATTTTTTCATTTCCGGAAATCAATATATTTACCATGTATCTTTTGTTTGTGCAGATGGTGTTACCTGCGGTCTTGAAAAAGCGTCACTCCTTGAAGGGGTTGAAGTTATTACCAGCAATTAAAAAGATTAAATTAGGACAACCTGAAAGCTTGAAAGAATATGCAA
The DNA here is from genome assembly GCA_028566495.1 of Lithophaga antillarum. Classification (NCBI taxonomy): domain Eukaryota; kingdom Metazoa; phylum Mollusca; class Bivalvia; order Mytilida; family Mytilidae; genus Lithophaga; species Lithophaga antillarum. The sequence continues at coordinate 7,673 of JAOXYI010208489.1, read as the reverse complement.
GGATTCAGAAGGACCTTAAGACTGAGGAATTAACTTTAGAGGATATTGGGGAGCATGTCAAGGAGTTGACAGGTGAGTTTTAGATCGTGTCACGATGTGTTGTTTTATTACTCTTATCTGGCTTTGGTAACAGAGCATTTTGTATATATTGTGTGACGAGTTATTATGATTATATGATTATCGGATTCGCGTTTGGTTGTTTACATTTCGAGGGAATTTACGATAAGACAAGTTTCTTTATTTCAGACACAAAAAAAAAAAAAAAAAAAAAAAAAGATTCGTATATATATATATATATATATAAGTTTCAAATACAGCCAAATTATACTCATAGAACAATGAATGTTAGTGGAATTAATAGCGTGCATATTTATAAGATGTGCCTAGATTAATTATTTATTGTCTGGATATTCCCTTGAAGAGCTTCGGGGTATGCTTAATATTACTATGTAATTTCTGAAGTGAAGGTCCGTTAGTTGGAATCCGATGCACTGGTATGATGTCCATGTCAGATGCTCCATTTTTGTGCAGTAACTTTTAATTAGGTTTGGTGGGTCGTTGTAAGTTTCTAATTCTATAAACACATAACAGATCACTTCGGAATTATTAGTATTACTATTTAGTGATAATGAATTGGAGCCAATTACATGTACTTGAAAAGTAAACCAATTTTTTCAACGGTTCTAGTATTTTGTTGATGATATGTTTCTTCTATGTTCGATAATGGATGTGATAATTTCATTTCATATCTTTTTCTTTTAAGGAGAATCCCTTGATGTAATCATGGAACTTGCTGACCGAAACTTGAGTGTCCAGGAGGGAAGATATGCACTGCATGTTCTTATTCTACATGCTAACGAGTTTGGCCAGCCGAAAGGACAGGAGTTGAGTTTGGCCGCTGATCCAAGTCAGGTGCTTATTTTATATGTACTTACAGATTATAATTAATTTCAATATACCAATAAAGGGTAATACATGTACCATGAATACAACAGAAAATCACTCGATGAAAAAAAACTTAATTGTCAAGAGGTCACTGCATCAATTTTATAAGTTGGCAAATCACTCTTGTGGTTAGCTAGCTATTTGATGGTTTCTCTTCTATTTTGAAATGATATGCGGGTTGTTTTGATATATAATCAATGTCACATTCCAATTTCCTGTAGTTGAGTTTTAATATAGGGTTTTATAGCTTTTCATTTTTTATCATTGATTTTTAAGTTTTATTTGTTTAGTTATCGGGCCCCCCATCGAGCTGCGAGTGCCCTATAGTGTTTACTTTGTCCGTCCGTCTGTCCCTCAATAATATTTGTCATCATGAAATGGTCCTTACTGTTTTTATTTCAGTATTATTAGATGTTTTTATTTCTAAACTTTAAATTTTGATGAAAATCACAAACTTTTAAAAATTTTATTTTATAAATACCAGGTGAAAAAAAAAAAAAAAAAACAACAACAAAAAAAATAGAAAGAAAGAAAAGGAAAAGCTTATCAGTTCATTACAGAAATGTATCTCAAGGATTTCAGCTATTTTATCTTACAAAAAAAAAAAAAAAAAATAATAATAATAAATAAATAAAATTAATGTGTTTGGTATTGGTCAATGCTACCGGAAAATGATATTTTTGGAGGGCTAACCTTCTCTTTCAGATACATGTATTCCTTTTCAAACATTGGTGTTTCACTATTATAGGTACCAAGCACTAGTGCACCAGTACCTGTTCAGACAGACTCTAACAACAATAAGAGGAAAAGATCACCTGATCAGGATTCTCTGGAAGATAGAATCGCAACTCTGGAGAAGAGTTCAAAGTTAGAAAAGGTCAAAGAACTTAAAGAAAAGGTGAGGACACTTTGCCTCCAACAAGAGCCTAGTATTTCCTTAATTCTTCTTACATTAGAGGAACTAGCAAAACACGCAAGGAAAGCCAATGCTGACGATGCGGAAGTGTATGAAGAATTAGCAAGGCAGGCAATTAGGCACCAGACAAAAGTGGACGTCACTAGTTTGTGTTTGTCCGTGCTCGGTGGAAGGGCAGCAGATGCAATCTCAAAATGTTTGAAGGAAAAGGAAAAAGTCGAAAGTAAAAATGATGATAAATGTTCGAAGCCTGAAAAAAGTGCTCCTAAACCAGAGAATTCTCCTTTACATAATTTATATCCATTTATGTATCCGATGGGTTTTCAACCACCTTTTGCTGCCAATTTCCCTCAGCCTCAGGGATATGGTTACAGAAATACAAGGCCAAGATCTTACACTCCAAATTATCGCCCACGTGGAGTTGCATGTCTATTTTGTGACAGTACTTCACACTTAGTCAAAGATTGTGAGAAGATGAAAGCGGCCAAAGGGAAATAACTCAAATTTAATATCTTTATGGTGTTCTCCAACTTGATTTAAATTATTTACTTTGTTATTTGGAGATTGTTTGGATTAGTTACTCGCATCATTATTTGGAAATAATTTTGGTAATATTCAATGAGGGGAAATAACTCAGATTTAATATTTTTATGGTGTTCTCCAACTTGATTCAGATTATTTACATAGTTATTTTGAGATTGTTTGGATAAATTACTTGTATTGTTATTTGGTAATATTTGATAAGGGGAAATAACTGAAATGTAATATCTTTATGGTTTTCTCCAACTCGATTTAAATTATTTACATAACTATTTTGAGATTGTTTGGTTTAATTACTTGCATAATTATTTGGTAATTATTTAATAAGGGGAAATAACTCAAATTTAATATCTTTACAGTGTTCTCCCACCTAACTTAAATTATTTACATAGTTATTTAGGGATTGTTTAGATTAATTACTTGTATCATTATATGGTAATAATTTTGATTAAAATTCGATAAGGGGAAATAACTCAAATTTAATATCTTTATGGTGTTCTCCAACCTGATTTAAATTACATAGTTATTTGGAGATTGTATGGATTAATTACTTGCATCATTACTTGGTAATGGTTTTGGTTAATATTTGATAAGGTATATTATTTGTATGTATTATAATTTTTAGTATACACATTTTGTATGGTCTAGTAAAAAAAAAAAAAAATTAAAGTTATGCAAAGTTTTGATTATTCAGGAAAACATTTGAATATTCCCACCTGCTGGTAATTTTCACCTACTGTATATGATCTACATTGTATGAATTGTGTAATCAATAGTTTTAATGGTTTTCGTCTAGTATTCTGCAATTTTATAACAGGAGTTAGTCATTTCATGCATACATGTACTTCAGATTTATAAGTTAGAGTTGAGATGTAGTGTACCAGAGTCAGTTAAACCTTGACCTTTCACCTCAAGATTAGTTAAAGACTGAATGCTTAGTTATCTAGAACAGTTCTTCCTAGTTTAATTCCTTTTCTATGTATTTATTATAAGGTAGAGAATTGTTTTAATATCACATTATTTTGGAGTAGAAATCTTCTTCGTCTACAATTCAAGGGACACTGAAGCCCTAGTGGTTTTCCACGCGAGTTGTAGGCGAAGGGATTTCACTTGTCATTGGGTGCAACCGGTGCTGGCTTAATTTATATGGAAGTATAATTTCGCATTTTATATTTTCTTCAGAGCCCTGGGCACACAGATTTCCAAGCATCGTTTGTAAATATTCCAGAATGGGAATTGAAGTGTGGTTTTGATCCAACAACGGTAACGGTTAGGGATAAGCCAGCATGGGTGACACTTAATACAAGTGACATCCCTTTGCCTACCAATTTTCCACGTGCTGAAGATGTACTTAAGGATAATGTCCCTTTTGATGTGGATCTCTTACCTTTACGTGATCCTGATCATTTTGTTAGTGGTCAGATCCATAATCATTTAGATGAATGGAAATTTATTTTGGAGACGGATATAAATGACTACAAATCTTGTGTCTTGGATTGGCTGAAGCATGGTGTTGATGTTAAAAAATTCTTCTGTCATTTTAAAGGAAATTTTAAAGGTAGAAACTTTGACTCTGATGTACCTCCCAAGCAGTATTTTCAGAACTCAGCCAGTTGTGCAAAATATGCAGATTTTATTTCTCGAGAGTTACGTGAGCGAATTTCTACGGGGTGTATTAAACTGCTTGGAAAAGTAGGCTTTTGTCAACCTCCTAAAGTTGTCATGCCATTGACTATTGAACCCTCTAAACCGCGTCTCTGTCATGACGAGCGCTTCTTGAACTTATGGATAAAGGACTTGCCTTTCCATTTAGAAACTTTAAAAGATATTCATCGCCTTGTCCAAAAAAATGGTTTAATGGTTACCTTTGATGATAAATCAGGATATGACCACGTGAAGTTAAACGAGTCCTCTTATACATACTTTGGTATTCAGTTTGGTGGCTATTTTATGACATATACTACCCTCCCTTTCGGTTGGAAGGGTTCGGCTTTCGTGTATCAGACAATTGGCATGTGTGTCACCTCCTACTTAAGGTCTCTTAGTATTTTAAATACTTTGTACATTGATGACAGGTTTGCAGTTTCAAATCCTACCTTGGATGGTACTGGACATGCAGAATCCTCAGCCTGTTTAACCTATGTAATGTTGCAAGTTTTAACTAGGCTTGGCTATACTTTGTCTTTGAACAAGTGTTCCCTTGAACCTTCCACCTGTAAAAAGTTTCTAGGCTTTTTGGTAGATTCTGAGAAACAGGCCTATATACTGCCAGTGGACAAAAGAAGGAAGTTTTCTGAATTAAGGGATTTTATTCTGTCGTTGGATGAAGTCAGCCTGAAGACATTACAGCGATTTTGTGGGAAGTGCATCTCGATGTCTCTTGCGGTTCCAGGTTGTAAATTATTCTGTAGAGAGGTTAATGCCGCTATATCATATTGCATAAAGAATAGCAAGGGAATTACAGTTACTGGTGCTCTTAAAGAAGAGCTCACTTATTGGAGGTTTATTGACTCGTGGTCTGGCTGTTCTAAGTGGAGACCAGAATTGCACAAAACCTTGAAAGTGTATACTGATTCCTCCCTGTTTAGATATGGGGCGATAGTTGAGGGTGTTAGTGAAGTTATGTCATTTGGTGATTATTGGTCCAAAGATGACAACAGACCCATACATGAGAAAGAAGCAGATGCTATCCTTAAATCTCTGGAGTCTCTAGGTGGAAGGCTTCTTAACTCACGAGTTGATGTTATGACCGACAACATGGCTGTTATCGGTGCATGGAACAACCAGGGGGCAAAATGTAAAAATCTGAATAGGATTTTGAAGCAGATCTTTGATGTAGTAATGTTATACAACATAGATTTGCATTTGAGTTTTGTTTCTTCTCAGCAGAATGTTGCTGATGGTCCTTCAAGGAGATTAAGTGCAGCTGATGCTATGTTGAGTGAAATGGCTTGGTCTAAGGTGGAAAATTGCTTTGGCCCCCATTCCGTGGACCTAATGTCCCTAGACTCAAATGCTATGAAGTCTGTTGATGGTGAACCTCTCCGTCATTTTACCCCATGGTTGACGCCTCATTCTTCCGGTGTAAATGTTTTCTCCCAGGATCTAAGAAAGGAGTTGAACCCTTACGTATATCCACCTTTTGGGTTAGTTTTCCCTCTATTTTGTCTTTTGGAAGAACAGTGTGTGCCATGCACGTTGGTTGTTCCAGAGTTTAAGCCTATTCCTATATGGTGGCCTAGATTGGTCGCTAACTCAATCCATTCTGTTTGTATAGGTGAAAAAGGGGAGAAAGGAGTGATCATGGTGCCTTCGAGGAAAGGCTTTGTTTATGACTCGTTCGGTTTGCAGTGGAGGTTGCTTGCATTCAGACTTTCTTTTAGTAAGTTTTCTCAGTGAAATATATGTCAGGGAAATATAATTTTTCTTTCCTATTCACAGGAACCTGATATTGAGGTTGATTTTGATCAGATTGATGACAGATTAGCTGAATTAGATGATAGGATGGCTACTTCTGCTACTTACAAAAGAAAGGAGAGCCTACGGAAAATATTCATCGCTTTCCTAAGGAAATCTGGTTGTGAAAGTCTTGCAGCTTGCACCCCAGATGATATCAGAAGGTTTTTGGTTTGGAAAGATTGTAATGGAAAAACTACTATTCATGACATTCAATGCCCTTTTCTTGGTCAAAAAGGTTCTTTTCATTGTAATTGTCCAAAGCGTCTAGCTTCTAACACAGTGGAGGGAATAATAAATCAACTTGTAAACATTTTCGATGATATTGGTTTAGGACGAGATTGGGATATTGTTTCAGAGTCTGGTAACCCAGCCTCTTCCCAGGTTGTTAAGGAATATCTAAAATTAATCAGGGTTGAGCAAGCTAAATCTCATGTTTTACCCAAACAGGCAAAACCTATTTTCCTGACAAAGGTTAAGGCAATTAGTTCTTTCATTGATAGAGAAATCAAAATTGTTTCCTTGTCCTTAAGGGAGAAGTTTACTTTGTACAGGGATCAAGCATGGTGGAAAATTCAGTTTTTTGCAGGCGACAGGGCCGGGGATCTTGCATTGGTAGTTGCTCAGGAAGTCAAGATTTTAACTGATGGTTCTGGACTAGTTTTTCAACATACTTTTGGGAAAACTTTAAGGGGCTCAAAAGGTAGATCTAACTCCTTTGTTATTAAAAGGTGTAACGATATTGAAATATGCCCTGTGAAGGGTTTAATTGATTATGTGAATTTTTGTAGATCATGTAAAGTTGATTTAACCAGAGGCTATCTTTTTAGAATTGTATCAGAAAATGGAAGTGTGTTAGATAAACCCGTTTCTTACTCAGCTGTTTATCAACGGTTAAGATATTACTTAACAACATTAGGGATATATGATGGTGAAACCCCTCACAGCTTTCGGGCAGGATGCGCCATTACCATGGCACTCACCGATTCTGTTGAAAATGTTGAGGGTGTAATGAACCATATTGGGTGGTTCAGTCAAGAGAGTGCCGAATATTATGGTAGAAAACATAGTTTAGTAGATTCTGCTGTTGTTGCTTCAAAACTGGCAAATTCTGTAGAGTTAGCAGATAACGTTGAACTTGAGTTTAGAACAAATGGGGATTATTCTGAATTGAAAAAAGCTTTTCCTTGAAAATTACATGTGTGATATGATACATGTAGTTTGGTTTGTACTTTGATGTAAATAAGGTTACACTTGTCTGTGTATTGTTCATTAAATTGTAATTTTGAATGTCTTAGTTACTGTGCTAAAGGTGAGGCTCAGGTGGTTCGTTCCACTGAATCTCTGTCAGACCATAAGACTTTAAATTTGAGTTTGATTATGTTGTATCTTATGATAATGTTAAACGGCCTAAGGAAACGTTGTATTTTGAAAATGCTTTATAAAGTTTGAGTTTTGGGAATAAAGCAGTTAAACTTCATTGTTTTTATATTTGACATTGAATTATTTGCCGGTATGTAGCTTGAAAGCAAGAGTTTTCAGTCCCCATAACTTAACCAGTACTGAATGCGAGGAGATATCAGTCACTGAGGATATGGGTATATTCTCATTGGCTGATATCTTGGGCGGAAGTACATGTGACTCTTCCTCATTCTTTCACCATCCACTATGCCTTTGAAGTGGTGTCAAGTAAGGCGATTGTATTGTGGTTTTGACGATTAGGGTTATTTTCTATAATGTACTAGACAAAAACCCGCGCAAGCGCGGGAATATGTACTACTATGGCCCTTTTTGCTTTGGATGGAAACAGAAATCA
>JAOXYI010208379.1:0-11071 GCA_028566495.1 Lithophaga antillarum | reverse complement strand
AGACAAATTGACACCGACTGCTTATGCACTAGATGAGTACTGTAATTGTACTTATTTTCGCGTGTAGTTATATTCGCCATTTGTTCTTTTTTACAGATTTGCGAGTATGAATTTTCCCGTATGAAAGAAGGACATCTGTTGAACATATAGTAATTCATTAAATTCGCGTGTACTTATTTTCGCGATAAATTTGCTACCGCGAATTACGTGAAGATAAATACACCGTGAAAATAGGTACAATTACAGTATTTGAAAACACTATGCCTATTCGGTAGTGCTACGACGAACCATAATATGCAAAACTGAGTTGAAAGTATAGCTAAACATAATGGTAGAAATAGAAGTGGTCTTTCCTTACAAACAATTTATAATACATGCATTTGCTAAATTTTACAACAATGTTTGATCCCAGCAGTGTGCAGTGTAAATAAAATATATATAAAACGAGATTTTTAACTGTCTATAAACAATAAAGAACTATCACGCTAGTCACAGTGCACATTATTGAATAGTTTAGCCTTACAACTTTAACCGAACAACCGAAGTTTGATGAATACTGTCTATTGTTTTCGTCATATATTTCTTACAATATAATGTATTTCAAATATTAAAATAAATTTTATTACCTTATCATCTGCTCAACTCACCTAGAAAAAAATGTCGTAAGAGTCAGTGTTATAGTGTATTAATTATGTAAGAGGTTGAATTGTTTTTAATCACATTTACGAGCATTCCTTTAGTTTGCTTTTTAAAGGTTCTAGAAATAATAAAAAAGTATTACCCATCACACCAATGGGGATCCAACATAAGAAATCCGTTAGAACTACGAGAAATAACTTTCTTGCCAATTTCAGATCACTTTGTGCCTTTGCTGGTATGATACGTGCGGTACTCTTTGCTCCCTGGTATATGATCAACTGAAAACATGCTATTGTAAAAAACACCAAACTATTGTAGACAACAAATATGGCAGTTGAGTATTCCCTTCCCTCCATCTTCTTATTTGCGAAGGGTAGTGCTAAGCACACAGCCGTTTTTGTGTAAAAACTTTCCGAAAAGTAATCTGTGTATACCACTGGAATTATAGCAAGGATTGCTACAACAATCCAGGTTCCAAAGGCAGCGATGCCAACGGTTTTACGTGTAATTTCCTTGTGTCTGAATGGATACTTGACAGCAACATAGCGGTCAAGGGTAATCAGCAGAATGAAATTTACAGACGCTTCACTTGAGATTGTGACAAGAATACCTGCCATTTTACAAGCAATACTTTGACGCCAGTCCTTGTCGTGTAAAATGTAGTCCCCCTTGTAAATCAGATCTGCAATAGCAATAATACTAAGGTATACTCCCGTCATTAGATCTGAAACACTGAGATTGAGGACCAAAAAACCGTAAGGTTTCGCAATTACGTGACGTTCAAAAATGAAACGATACAAAATTACACCGATGTTCCCTACCAAGGCAGTCAGGCTAACAATCCACAAGCTCCAGCGTAAGACTTCGAACCTCATTAGATCAGAACACGACGAAAACTCGTCTTGCCTTGGTTGACAGTTTTCTTCTTTAACAGTTCCTGGCCTCAAACAGCAAAACGAATACGAATCAGTATTCAACTGTGTTAAATCAGTGAGATCAGAAAATATTTCATGGGAAAATTCGTCTATTTCATTCTGTGATATGTCAAGAGTTTTTAGTTGACTTGGTCCCCGAAATCCTTGATTTTCTACGTTGTGCAGTCTATTTGCACGTAGGGTTAGCTTCTGTAGTCTCTGTAGCCCGTAAAATGTGTCTTTGTATAAACGTTTGATCTTGTTGTAACTTAAATCTAAAACTAACAGGTTGAATAAATTCTCGAATGTCTTTGGCTCAATATATTCTACGTTGCAATCAACCAAGATAAGTTCCGCTAAATAATGGTAGTTTCCGACAATAACAGTGTTGTTGGGAAATCTACAATGACTGGCGTTGATTTTACGCGCATCATCTGATATCAAAGGTAAGATGACATCTATTTGAGCCGTGTGACACGTAAAAACTGCACCTTTGCAGGAACACTCAGCTGGACAGCTCATATTGCAGGTAATTTCATCATCTCCTTGTGGACAATGTATAACACCGTCACAAAATTTCTCAAGCAATATACACTTGCTAGAATTCTGACATCTGAATAATCCCGGACAGGTAAAATTTTCTGTAAAATAAACAAGATGTATATTAAACATTTGAATCAATACAATTGTAGAATACCAAGGTAGTGTCTGTTAACAAGATAACATTAATACCAACACAACAGGAAAATAAAAACTAAAAGAAGTACAGGTTGCACATCATAAACTTTCAGGGGTGCATTTTTAGGGTTAGCATTTGCTGCTTTGCATGCAGCACCTGTAGTGAAGTGCAATTTCTTAAAGACAAGGTACAAATCACGATGTCCGGAATACATAAACACAGCTTCAGAATAAGACACGGGGAATCAAGCTTACACAAACTCGAACATAAATCAGGGTAATTATCAAGTATATGTCGGCTTTACAATATATTTTTAACAACATTTAAATAATAACAGGATTTTCGAAAATCAACTACAGCACTCTTTTGTGGAAAAATGGACAAAAAATATTAGGCTTTTTAACGGCATGAACAGATTTTTTTTTATATTATTGTATTATGATTGCATAATTCTGAAACGTCCTACTTTCATCCTTGGAAAAACATTTACAGGATCCGTTGTGCACATCGGTTTTAATAATTCTTATTTTAAATGAAAAGAAATATACGGAAGATCTTATATGATACACTATTTTAAGATATGCTTCGGATATATTGCGTTATCAGATACATATAATCTGATAAAGAATATTCTTTCATTATCCAATTAGTGGTAGAGTCAGGCGTTGATTTCTTTTTTACTGGTAGAAAATTATGTTTTAAATAAAGATTAACATGCACTCGATACTACCATGTGGAATTTATTTTGTTAAAATTTTACCTCTTCTTTACACATTCGTACTTCGAGGTAAGAACTTTAACAAAAGCATTGCGAATCTAGCATCTTCATTTAATAAAACCATTTCAAATATTATGCATTTACTAAATAAGATGTTCAAGGACTTATTATTTAAATCTTTGTGATAATAACAACGATTCAACGTTACAAATCACACCATTTACGATTATATCATATCATTTATCATTGTACCATAACTTATTTAGCATTGAACCATAAACATTTTTATTCATACACTCTTTATATGTCATAAATTTTACATTTGCTAGTTCATTACAACGGTTACAAGAATGATTAACATGTACCATTATACGATTCTTTGTTTTCTTAGTTGACTAGCAACTGAATGCTTAGGTTTAAGGTTCCGCATTAAAACCATTTTGTTTGATCTTATTTGATCTCTATGTGATAACAAGTTAGCTAATTTGATATAAGGAGATGTTAAGTTGCTATAGCGAGTTAACTAAGTTGTTATAACGAGATAGCTAAATTGTTGTAACGAGTTATAAATTGTAATACAAGTTAGCTAACTTGTTATATTAAGTTAGCTTCGTTATAAACTAAGTTGTTATATCAAGTAAGCTATCGTTATAACGAATAAACTAAGTTGTTATAACGAGATAGCTAAATTGTTATTACGAGCTAGCTAAGTCGTTATAACGAGATTGTTAAGTTGTTATAACGAATTATAACTTGTTTTAACAAATTAGCTAACTTGTTATGCCAAGTTAGGTAAGTCGGTATAACGAATTAGCTAAGTTGTCATATCGAGATAGATAATAGTTATAACGAGATAGCTGTGTCGTTATAACAACTTATAACAACTTAAAGAGATCGGATTTCGTAGGTAATAATAGCTTCCTTCCGTAAGCAATTTACTTTTGCAACATATATGTTAAATAACAAAATACAATTGTTTTTTTTTAAAGCTTATTCGCCGTAATGTGTCCATCATACTTTCATAAACGTACTGTTGGACACGGTGAATTTGAATTGTTCATTTAAAAAACCCTTGGTTAGGACAAGTCTAGGACATGAGTAAAATTTCTTACAAATTGGCCTAGCCGTTCCCAACAAAATATTGTGAAATTTCAGCTAATTAGAAACCATTATGGCCTTGGTAACCATTATACGTCATTATTGGCTGTTATCCATCCAATGGTTTAATATAAGCAATTTTGATGTCACTAACACAGGAGAAGAAAACTAGAGGCTCACCTGAGACTACATCACTCACCTGATTTCACCTTGGCAAATAGGCCAACTTATAATATTTTGTGTACATAACTCAAAAAAACATCGTATTCGTGTTAACGGTAGGTTAACCTAGTGGATATGCTTTCTAATGAAGACAACCAAAAACAATACTGACAAGTTTAAAACTGGATAAGATGTTCTGCAAATTAAGATTTTTAAATGAACGTTTGTCAGAATATAGCTTATTTGAATATCAAACACCAAGAGCAATCAAGGACGATTGTTAAAATTTTAGCCAATCAGAACAGATTATTCACCCTGGAGGCCATGCTGAATTTCTGATAAAGACTAGAAATATCTACTTTGTCGAATATCATCCAAGGAACATTCCTACCAAGTTTGTTTTCATTCTGTCAAATTTTTCAGACAAAACGACTTTTTAGACATTTTCCATTGAGTCCTTTGTTAAACTTCGTCCTATAATGTTGGCCCTTTCTGATTTCTGATTGACACAAAAAGTACAAACTTTGTAGAAAACCATCTAAGAAATATTGTGACAACATTACAGTTTCTTCGACCATTTTGTTTCTGATAAAAAAAAATCGTTGACATTTCCGCCTCTTGGAACCTTTTCACTTGGAACACATTTTTCACCCTGACGGCTATGCCAAATTTCCAATCGGAGCCAAAAGTGTAATTTTGTAAAATACAATCCAAATAACATCCTTCCAAGTTTGCTTCCGTCTTGGATTTAGGGTCAGCACCAAAAGTACAAACTTGGTAGAAGACCATCTTAGAAATATTATGATAGTATTCTAGTTCCATCGACCATGTGGTTTCTGAAAAGAAGATCCCTCAAAATTTAGCCAATCAGAACAAATTGTTCGCCCTGGCGGGCATGTTGAATTTCCAATCGACACCAAAGATACAAACTTTAGAGGAACATTCAAGGAACATTCCGCAAAGTTTGCTTCCATCCTCTAATATAGTTTTAGACAAAATGACTTTTTCAGTATCTTTCATGAGTCCCATGTTAACTTTTTCCTACGGTGGTAGCCATTTTGGATTCCCATCCCGCTCCAAAAGTATAAACTCGATAGGGGACCATTTAAGAAACATTATAGTTCCAGTCATGTTGTCAAGAAGATCGTTGAAATTTCATCCAGTCAGAAAACACTATTTATCTCTTGTGTCCAAGTTGAATTTCCAATCGGCACCAAAAGTACAAACTTTATAGAGAACAATCCAGAGCACTTTGTTGCCAAGTTTTCTTCCATTCTCAAATGTGGTTTCAGACAAAAAGACTTTTTATGTATTCCTATTGAGTCCTATGTTAACCTTGGTCTGCGGTGGCTGCCATCTTGGATATCCAATCGGCACCAAAAGTATAAACTTGATACAGGACCATCGAAGAAACGTTATGACCACAGTATACTTCCGTCGACCATGTGGTTTCTAATAAAGGAGATTGTTAAATCAGCCGATCAGAACACATTTTTCGCCTTGGTGGCCACGTTAAATTTCCGATTGGCACTAAAAATGTAAATTTGGTAGAGGACATTCCATGGAATATTCCTGCGAAGATTGTTTCCCATCCATCCAGAGGTTTAAAAAAAAGATTGAAATGTGAAAAGCTAACGACAACGATGACGTACGCCAAATGATGGCAATAGCTCACATGATAAAGAGCTGATAACTGTAGCAGTGTATTGGCTTAATAAATATTGTGGAGTAAAACAAAAGAGAAATTTTGCGGCTGCGGACCTGATGTTTGTGTATGCCATATGAAACTTTTTTTTGTATTTTAAATGAAGGCTTCTTGGTGACTTACAGTAAATTTGTAAAATGAAACTGTAAAATACCTCCCCCTCAACAAGAAGAGTAAAGTCTGGATATATATATAGATACATTATACACATTAAAGTAGGGGCAGAGTTTAAATAATCTTATTACAAAATTAGAATTAATTTTATTCATGATGTTCTCTAAAAGCAACGATACGTTGTTTGTTATTTTCCAGAATTCCAGTATTTACAACTAAAATCTAAATCCTTGCTGTTTTAAAAAAAAAAACTGTTCATGATTCCATACGGTATTGATTTTTTTACATTGAAGGAAATTTCTGTTCCTATGTCTTATTTAATAATCTATCTAATGCCCTATAATCTTGTAAATATAGAAATTAATATATAATTACACTGTTATTGGGGTACAGCATTTCATTTTTGTTCGTCAGGTTATGATGTGATGATGCTACATTGCGAAATACTTACCACAGTGAAATTCATCATCTCCATCCTTACAATGATTGTGTTGATCACAAACGAGTTGCGGTGCCACACAGTGACCTTCGGAGCATTTGAAGAATCCTCTTGGACACTTAAAGTCCCCTAAAAAAGATATCTCGATTTTCATCAAAACGGAAGAATCTTATTTGTAACGGATTCAAGAGTATTTTACTGATGAAAACTGTTTTAAAGAGAAAATATAAGAATTTTATTTAATGATGGAATGATGTACTTAATATTTCAACGGTAGCTCGATAAACCTTTCTAAATGGCCGATAACACTAAATGATGAGGGCTTATAAAATGTATCAATGTTCAAATATACGCATTCACTGAATTTGAAACGCAAACTATTAATTTAACGTGACAAATGCGTGAGGAAAAGCAGTGTATGAACCCATTCATGGTCATTTTCTGTTAACCGGCTAAGAATTGAGGCACAAAATGTATTTACAATCTATTATATAAACTTTTCTGAACTTCAGAAGAATGGTATCTAATTTAATCAACCCCTCTAATATATAATTTTTCAAAGTCTCCGATTAAGCAACATTGTTAAAAGCTAACTGTATTTACTTATTGTTGTCGCATTAGAACTAGATAAATGTCTGAACTGTGAATTTTACAGAATTACTAAAACATGAGCTAACAGCATTTATTTAGCGCATTTGATTAAAAACTAAAAACACAAACATAAACAAAAACAACTTACTGCAAACTCTGGATATTACGCAAATAATATCGAAATTTAGTATAGTGTTACTTATTTATTCAGTAGTATTACCACATTGCTGGAGATGAGACATATCCCGACATCCTTTCAGGTCATCATATTCATTTATGTCAAGCAAACACTTGTATTTCTTGTCATATAATTGACCATTCCCACAAAGAATACGTGTAGAAGTTTTGTTTTTTGGAATCTCTGAAAAGAAATAATACTACATGTTCTTCACTTTCCTTGGCTGATTTACTGGAATACATCTTACAAAAAATGGCTTCTTGTTTGCTAAGACATGTCACTAGTGTAACGATGTCAGCTATTATTGTAGGTTTCTGTTCCATAATACTTGTAAGAGTATTTCACCCGTT
Organism: Lithophaga antillarum; assembly: GCA_028566495.1. Lineage (NCBI taxonomy): Eukaryota > Metazoa > Mollusca > Bivalvia > Mytilida > Mytilidae > Lithophaga > Lithophaga antillarum. Next base: position 3,484 of record JAOXYI010208379.1, on the reverse strand, counting down.
ATTCTGTAATTTGCTGATTACCTTGCATCTGTGTCAATGAAAAGACACAGATATAGCGTTCACCGACATCTAGCACAGATTTCATGTGGACACTAGGGGACGTCTTGATCCTACAGTAAGGTATATCAGCTCACGACGTACGACAGCAATAAGAGTCGGTTCCTTCACCTGCCGTCTACCTTGTACAGTGTATATTATGCGATTTTGTCTCGTACACACTTACTCCATAGCTCGTTATATTTCATATGTTTGTTTTGTCAGCTAACTTTCAAATAAATACCAAAGATCAGCATAGAAGTGTCGGAAAGTGTGTTACCTAAATTATTTTCTAATTCTGTTTATTCTTTTTTTTCAATTATGTAATTAATGAGTATGGCTAAGTCTTAAATTTTACTACCTATGATGAAAAAAAGACCCTTTTTATCTAGGTTATCACAACAAACGATGAAAAAAGAAGGAAAGAATCAAACATAAGCAGAGTTAAAAATCGTCTTTCACATTTCGAAGGCGTATAATTCCTTCAATTTTTGTCATACCTTTAGAATTCTAATCTCACAAAGATACAGTGAAGCTTAGTGCAAGTCTGCTTAGAATTTATGAAGAAATGAAGTTACAAATGCATTAACGAGCACAATTTGGATGATTTTTACATTTCCAGGGACTATGATTCTTTCACAACTTATTGACAAATTCTGGCTTTTCAAACTCAAATGAGTTATTGTTAGTATGAAGGTTTCGTATAACTTTGATTAGAATCAGTGATGAAATAAAGCCAACAGTGCTCCAATAAAAATAGTTTTGCTGATTTTTCCAATCCAAAGGCCATAATTGCTTCAAACGTTTCCGAATAGTTCTGATTTTTGAACTTGACTGAGATATTATTTGAATAAAGCTTCAGTTTAAACTTAATTAAAATATGGGAACAAAAAAAATGCTATAACAGGATATATTTTTGGCTGATTTTTACCTTTCCAAGGGCAGTAATTCCCTCAAATAGGATCACAAAATTCTGATATCAAACTTTATCAGAGATATCGTTGGTATGATACTTCAGTATAAATTCGACTTGAGTTTGTAAAGAAATAAAATCTGTGGTAGATTTGTTAATTTTTCCGTATCTAATGTGCCTAATTCTATCAAAACTTGTCAAAAAATTATGGTTTTCGAACTTGAGTGAGATACGTATTATTACTACATGTATGATCGATTGATTGATGGGGTTTTACGCCACTTTCAGCAATTTTTCAGGTATATCGTAAATGTAAACAAAAAAAAAATATTTCTTGTAAACTCACCATACCTATCTTCCTGAAATGTCAGAGAAATATTCCTAATGATGTCTAGATGTGCGTTTAAGGCTTTTGTTTGGATATAACCAGTTCAAGATAGCTATTATTGTCAAGATTAAACAAAATTCCAAAGATGCTAAGAGGTGGGTATGTTCCTGTGATCGAAAGATCAACTTCTTCTAGTTTCAATTTCCAAAGCCATGATTCTGTCAAATGTATTTAAAATATTCTGATTTTCGAACTTGTTGCCGAGATATTCTTGATATAAACTTTGAGTATAAATTTAATAAGAATCTGTAAAGAATTAAAGTCACTAATGTACTAACGAGAGTTATTCCGAGGATTTTTACATTACCAAGGGATATGATTCTGTGAAAAGCATCGAACAGAATCTGGTTTTCGAAACGATATATTGTTGTTATGGAGTTTCAGTATTATCTGTGAAGAAATAAAGGCACAATTGCGCTAACAAAGATAAAAGATGCGTCCCTCCGCCATTCATGACATTATAAGCCGAGTGGAACTTCGTTGCAACTCGGCTAAAAATGTTCTTTTTTTTAAAAAAAAATATAAGAACTTGTACTCTCCAGTAGCTGACAATTGAATTACATGTTGGACATACTCTCCAGTTTGAATTTCTGTTATTAGTACATTTTTCAGATATCATTCCTTTTTCGATTAATTTGAAAATTACTTACAACACTAGGTAGAGGACATAATTAGGCCTCAGATACAGAAAAATATTTTCTACAAAGTGATCAAAAGCATTATTTCAATGGGAAATAAAATAGTAATGAATTAGTAATTAAATGTCTAGACGCACACTGAACGTTTTAAATTTTCAAATTAAATTAATCTTTTAATAACTACCCTAATGATTATAAAGAACGCTCTCCACTTGTTTGAATACTGGTTACGCTTGGAAATGAAATATTGATTTGTACTCTGCAGTTGTGATAACACCCAAATTTTACTTTCGAAATTGTGAAAAAGTAAAGTATGCCTGATGTGTTATATACTGGTAGTTATACAATAAAAACAAACGCTAATAGCACGTCTTCAAGAAAATGTTATGAAAATACCATACACAAAGAAGTAGTTTTAATTTCAAGTCTCAGAATCAGTCCTTTTGACGAAGCACACGCAAAGTTGCTAAAATGGGCTATTTTTTTGAAAGAATTATAAGCTGCACTGTATACCACAATACGATGAAAATAATCTATATTTTATGTATCCATATTCAGACACTCGTAATTTCTTTCAAAATTCAATGCTAAATAAATCACCATTTTTGTCAATCCGCTTTGTAGTTTTTCTATAGATCCATTTAATTTTTAAAAAATATAAAGTGTTCATTTATATTCGTGGCAACTGACACTAATTCTTAGTAATTATTATAAAAATACTAAAAGATTTTTTTTTCATTGCTAAGTGTAAGTAATGGCATCCGATAAGCAACCATATACTATCCTAGGCAACCCTGTCTCTGATCTTGCATGCTTCGCTTTGGGATCAGTGCCTGGGGGTAATTTTGATTTCAATTGCAAACGACACTTCCCATAGTTGTGAGAGATTTTGTTTACTTCTGAGTCTTGGTGGTATCATTTGTTGTGACATGCCTAATTATTCAACTTTCCTGTTATCTTTTTTTTAATAATCGAAGTAACGAGGGTGTGATAGAACACGACCAACATCTAACAGTGGATCTTCCTATGCAAAATATTTTATACTTTATATAATCTTATTTTTCAATAAATAACAGCACATTCTTTTTAAATGTACATTTTTGTTTATTAGTTAATAAAAAATATACTTTCGATGTGCTACCATCTTGTCGCATCCGTGGTAGCACGGTTTTCCTGTTATCGCTAGTGTATTTTCTTATGCAGTTCATCCCGACTTACATCTAAACGTTGTACATATGGAGATGCTTTTCATGAAAGACTTAAAGAAATGAAATTATTAAATTATTACTGAATGCATGTTTTAGCAGTTGTATTTGATTATAAAAGTGACAACCGTTTGCGCATTTTAAATATGAAGCCTTTTCGCCCATCATACAAAATATGCTTCGATCCCCACTTTTACACTCGTATAATTTATTTAATTCCCAATTAGTGTTTCAGCGGTGTGGGTTGGGGGGGGTAGCGGTTTAACTTCAAATATTGCCAAGCTAGCGAATGCCGGAAAGTCTG
>JAOXYI010208269.1:0-11071 GCA_028566495.1 Lithophaga antillarum | reverse complement strand
AGTCATCAACCAGCTGGTCAGAAATTGCCTGATACAGGTGGGGTGACTAAAATGGAAATATCACACATCACGGTGGTAAGTTCTGCAAATGAGTCTGGGAAAAAACAAATGGGAAACGGAGTTATCTTGGCTTATTTATGATGATAAAGATGATGTCATGTATTGCAACATGTAAACAGGTAGGACGTGACATTGCTGGAAATGTTGTAGTTGTAATGGGAAAGACAAAGATCAAATGGGAAACGTTAGTCTGGTACAATACAAGTTCAAACCATGAAAAATCTATGTTAAAAGTGTCTGGAAAGGCTGCTGCCTCTGGCAGCAAGTCATATTCAGCATCGATGGACCATGGTTTTTTATCTGCATTGACACTGGTTAACTGATCATTAGGAATATGTGATATACACTCTGTAAATCTGAAGGCCAGATTTAAACAACTGACAAGTTTTGTCCTCATGAGTAAAAGGTTCAGCTCTACCAGCTTTGGGCTGTTGGATCAAAAATGAAATGTAGAGGCCTGCCCTCTAAGATTGTGTTTGTGTTATCATATCATAGGGAAAATCCAACAACAAATCTATCAAAAATTCCAAGAAACTTAACAAAACTGTTTACTGAATTATCAGAATTATTATGGATTAACACGGTAACAAATGACAGCTTAAAGTAGAAAACAGCCATGACAAAATGGCCATTACCAAGGCTTTCTGGTTTCTGCTGTATACTGTGTTCATGTGCCACATCCTGTTTTCCATATTCCATTGTATCTTCTCTTACACCTGAACATGCGTATTTTGAACTCTTCTGAATTGTTTAATGTTAAAAACAGAATTTTTCATTTATATGTACATGCAGAACATGTCAGATTTCCTTCTCCTTAAAATACTCTCGGAGGATAAGGCATCTGCTGATTTGAACTTGTCCTTCTGATAAATACCATCCACATTTCACTTATCAAATGTAATTTTGGACTAGTGAAGATTGTGATTTTACAGAGATGGACCTGAAGAGGAAGAAGTAGAAATTGTTTACCTCTTGTCTCAATAACTCTCCCCCAGACATGGCCTCCAATTGATCATTGGTAATTTCCTCAGATATCTCCACACCTGCCATCTTCTGTACAATCTCTCTCAGTATTAACAAATCAAAACTGAAAATAAAAAATACAACAGACTTAGGCCACAATAAATTAGTTATTACATTTTCATCAAAATTTTCCCTGAAATAAGGGCAGGTGGGTGAATTGTATTTTTTTAAAAATTTTTTGTCTATTTTGGTGGAAAATACCTTTAAAATAAAGAAAAATCTTCAAAGTAAAAAATAAAATAAAAATTTTGGCACTGAAAAAATAGGGGATGCGGGCATAAAATCTAATAATTAATTTATTATGGCCTTACAAATATCAGCTTTCCTGAAAGAACACAATCAATAGAATTTATTAATAAGCATCCCAGCAGGCATCGTGTGGTTGAAAATATGTCAATATGACGTTGATATGGGAAATTGAATCGACGTAGGTAAAACGACGTTGGACCAACGTTGAAATTCGTCGACAACATCATTTAAACGTTCGATCGAAAGTCGTTTTTACAATGTTGATATATCTGACGTTGGATCGACGTAAAAACGACTTGAAAAGAATAAGTAGTTTTTTCATTGATCCAACGTCGACGATATCGACATCATAAAAATGACAGTGGATCGACGGTGAAACCATGTTATCGACGTTGATCCAATGTCTTTTTACCAACGTCGATTCAATTTCCCATATCAACGTCACATGGATGTCTTTTCGACCAAACGGTGCCTGCTGGGTATACTTGATGTGTTTTCTGTCACTGTTAAATGTACAAGATGTAGAATATCAGTGCAAAAAATTAAAATACTTACCTTTTGACAGACTACATGTATCAACCACAACCACCATCCACCACACTTGGCAGCGATGACGGCGCCAGAGGGTCTGCCCAGCTGCCACCCTCAGATCAGCTACTTCAATCTGGTAAGGTTACAAGATTTTTTTATTATTAATGTAAAATTAAGGTGTGAACTAATACCTACAAATACTTATACAACTTTTGTTAAAGTTTGCTTGTATACATATATTTTCATTCCAAATGAAGGAGTTTCCTTGCTACTATTTCATGTAACAAATGCCACTGTCTAGCAATGAGTTCAATTTTAGCCAGTTCAGTGTCTGGCATTGGTACTACATAGGGCCTTCGAGTTTGTTGCTTTTCCAAATAAAAAGTTCTTTTTTATGATGTCATTTAACAGCTTATTAAATATTTTCTATCTGTATTTTAGACTTTCCCATGACAGACCTGTCACCAGCAGGTAGAATGTTTACTGTTACAGCTGATGTGCACCACGCATTTGGTAAGGACTATTCCAGAAAAAGTTGGGGGGGAGGGGTTCAGACCATTTTTTTCACACTATAATACTCTTTGATTTCTTATTTGGAACATATGGGTGATTTATGTATTTTTTTTCTTCTGTAATGTTATGTATTTTTTTTGTTCTGTAATGTAAATATTTTTCTGTTAATTCTGTTCTGTTGTATGGTAAAAAATTAAACTGGTTTAACTGCAGTTCAATTAATACTTTTCTCTTTGAAGTGTTCTCTCTATGTGTTCTTAGCTATGAACAAATTAAAAAATAAATACATTCTTTTTCACAGACATTCAACCACTACAGAATATGCACACCACCAGTAAGATTGGCCAGTCTGATGTTTGTTCTGAAGACAAACTTGGTAAGCATTACGTTGTACCTAAGGAAAATAAAAATAAACTTTCTTGTTTAAAAAACATTTTATTGCCAATATCATATATAACAGAACGGATATGGGGTAAATGTTTACTAGTAACATTACAAAAAGCAATGGAACAATGCTGTTCATCTTAAAAGTTGCACTGTACTTTTTTTATTCTGTAATGTAAATATTTTTCTGTGAATTCAGTTTTGTTGTATGGTAAAAAATAATAATTGTATATGTAAAGTGTTCTCTATGTGTTCTTTATATGTTCAATAACATATCAAAAATAAATACTTGGTTTTTTTAGACACTGAATCACTACAGCAAATTCACAACACCAGTAGGATTGGCCAGTCTAATGTTTGCTCTGAAGACAAACTTGGTAAGCATTACTTTGTACCTAAGGAAAATAAAAATAAACTTGTTGTTAAAAAAATATTTTATAGCCAGTATCATATTTTTTTTCTGTAATGTAAATGTTTGTATGTGAATTCTGTTTCGTTGTATGCTAAAAAATGAAGCTGTTTTAACTGTAGTTCAATTAATAATTTTCTCTTTGAAGTGTTCTCTGTGTTCTGAGCCATGAATATGTTAAAAAATAAATACTTATCTTTTTCACAGACATTCAACCACTAGTAGACTCTTGCACCACCAAGATTGGCCAGTCTGTTTGTTCTGAAGACAAACTTGGTAAGCATATCTTTGTACCTAAAAAATCCTTTACTGCTGAAAAATAATTTTTTGTCACTATCATGTTGTTTTTTGTTCTTTAATGGAAATATGTTTCAGATCAGCACACAATGCATAATTACTGAAAATTATTATATAATGATAAATATGGTCGAATTTGGTTTGGAACATTCTATAGAAAATAAAAGCAGGAAAATTTAACTTTATATCATATATGATAAATGACTAATATGCAATGATATTATCAGCTCACAGCTAAAGCTGCTTACATCTTGAATCTTTGAATATATACTTCACAAAATATTTTATACTTTACAGGCAATGCTGTTGAAAATAGACAAATCAAACACATGTACCAATCATATGTGAAAGGTAAATATTTCTGAAAATGTGAAAAGAATGTGAAGGCTGATGCAAAAATATAATTTTCTTACAAAATATTCTTCAGATTTTCAGACTGAGCATGTACCAGGTTATTTTTGCCAAGGCCAACATAAATGCTAATTTCCTTCCTTTAAAACATGTTACAAAACCATTAACAGAATGATAAATGTACAAAAAAACTTTTCATCGCAGAATTTGTGTTGTTTCATACTCGCTACTATATGGGTGGTCTTCTCATTGCTTCTTTCCAGTTTCACAACCTGTATTTCTATTGTAGTATGTACAAGGTATTTTATTCCTAGTTTCTGCATTCAGAATCCATTCCTTTTATGATCTGAAATAATTTCAAGTCAACATTTAGTAAACATACATTCTTTCTGAAAAGATGTATCAAGCTTGACACATTTAATTAGACTAAAGTTAACTTAATTAACTTGTGACTGCAGAAATTCTCAGAAACACTTTGTTCTTTTATTTTCAGTCTTGAAATGGTCTTTAAACACAAGTCACAATAAAATTCACATGATTTCATCACAGACAAAATCAAGTCAACCTAAAAATGCCAAAACTGGTATGTACATGCATCATACTACAAGTAGTCAGTATACACATATTAAATTTTGTTAAATGTTTATGATCAGAAGAAAATACGTAAGGTGTAATATGAAGCAGAAAACATTTGGGGTCAATAAATTTAATTTATAGTTATATTTAAAATTAGAAAACTGGGATTAATTGCTACATCTGACAGTATGACAGTATTATCAACGAAAACAGTAAGGTGTTACACTTGGTCCAGTATATGAACTGTATTGGGAAATATTCTAGACTCAATCCATATCCTTACCTTAGATTTAGGAGTAGATGTGTATTACATGTAGAATAAGTGTGATACACTAAAATAATCTCTCTACTTTTTTGTATTCACATTCTATTTCTACAGCCTTATTTACTGTAAAGCAGAGATTGATACTGCCTGTAGTGGGTACATGCAACTAAAGTCTGTTTGTGTTGTCTTGTGAAATAAAAATCTGCCCATTATCTTTTTTATTTCTGAATTCAGGAAAACATTAAAGGCATGACAACAAGTATATGACCTTATAAAAACTTTTTTCAATATTTAAATTTAAATGCGTAATTTCAAAGGAAATAAATTTTCAAATTTATGTTATTGTAAGTCAATGTAAAATATTTTGACCGCATCTTATCGACTGCTTCGATGATTCTAAAAAATTGATAGATTCAGGTTTTACCTGTAAATTCATATACCTGTGGGTAATTAGTTGTTTCAGGCAACAATTCATACAAGTGGTCATTATCCCTTTGAAAAGAATTACCAGGAACTTTGTTATTATTTAAAATGACATGAAAACTTGCAATTTCTAGATCAAGACAATTATAGGTAAAAATGTTTCCGAGAAACAAGAGTTGACACACAAATATGTCTCGCCTGCCCCCAAATATTGTATTGGAAACACAAATTGACACCGTTAACATGATTTAACAAAACTGATAAATCATGTAAATGGTGTCAAGGTCAGATGACATACTTCTAACGGAAATGTACACCACATGCACGGACCATATGGATGATTTATTGTATACAGTTATTGAAGGACTGACCTAATCACAAACACTGAACATAAAGTAAATGACAGATTAGACTGACATATACTGTTGTTATCAATTCATACACCAAATACAGTTGACCTATCATTAGTGGTTACAAGGAACTGACCTAATAAAAAAAACTTGACATTGCTCACTTGGCCGTGACACTGAGGTTAAGGTCAGGTGACACATGTCCGACTGACATGCTCCCCTTAAGACCAATACATGTTCCAAATATAGTTGAGATATCATGAGAAGTTACAAAGAAACTGACCTAATCACAAAAATTTGACATTGCTCGCTGTACAATTATACTGAGGTCAAGGTCAAGTGACACATGTCAAGACTGACATGTACCACTTAAGATCAATTCACATACCAAACATATTTGATCCATAATGAGTGTTCACCCAAGAAACTGACCTAATCACAAGAAACTTGACATTACTCACTGGACTGTGACCATGAGGTCAAGGTCAGGTGACACATGTCAGACTGATATATTCCCATTAAAATCAATTCACATATTAAATATGGTGGGTCTGTGACGTGTGGTTACTGAGAAATGGAGCTAATCACAAAACTTTGATGTAAATTCAACAAAGTCGGTGGAGTGTGAAAATAAGGTGAATGTCAAGTGACATATGTCAAGCTGAACATGTACATCCCATGATGAATTTATGGACCAAATACACATGTATGGTTGGTCTATGATGTGCGGTTACTGAGAAATGGAGCTAATCACAAAACTTTGATGCAAAGTTAATGCTGTCGCCGGTAAAATCATACCTATGTCTCACATGAGACAAAAACTAGGTTGGTGAGATCTAAATCTACATGTATATATAAAATTCGAATTTTGTGTACAAAAGTTACAAAAAGTGTCAAATTTTGATTTCACAATGCAACACAAACAGACTTTAGACACTCATTTTTCAGGTGAGAAAGGTACATCCATTTCTACTGTAATGTCATAATTCAAATTGATGTAATGCTTACATTTGGCACATTTTTGGGTAGTTTTTTGTCTCTTTAGTTACAGATAGCAAGAAAGATGTTACGAAACAAAGTGTTAAAAGAAAACTTTTTCAGACCAGCCAATTTGGTAAGGTTTCATAAAAGAAATCCATTAACTGTTGGGATATACTAGAACTGCACATAAATGCAACCTTTGACAGATTGAACTATGGACTAAGAAATTCATTAGGCAAAATTTGACTCCTTCCCTAAATGAAATCTCTCCAGCATGGGATGTTGGAAGGCACTTTTTTAACGCCCACCATACATAAAATTGTAAATGACTATGCCCAAAATTATTATAGCGGCTTATGCAAATCTAAAACCACCCATTAAATTTAAGTGCACTTGACACACTTAAGCTTTAAGAATAGAAAAGTGTTTGGTTTTGTAGCTTTTTGAAGTTCATCTTTTAGAAAATGGTATGTTGCCACATAGAAAACCCTCCTCCTTTTTCACCCGGGCTTGGGACCGGCGTTGGCGGAGTTAAAGCTACTCGGATTTACATCATTTTTATCAAATTAATTCTGTTAATCCATGGTAACATAACAAACTGTTCTTGAATCCACAGGAGCCATTTGTATTCCGCTTTTTATTTCACTGGCGCCATCACAATAAAATGGAGATCTTCCCAACCTGCAATAAGTAAATAAAAATAAAGAAATAAAAAAATTCACACTCAAAATATCCTTTAACTGAAGTATCAAGTAGAATTCAGATGTCACTAATGTACATGTACATATAAATTTTATTTACTAGGCTCCCATTCATTTCCAGTAATTCTGTTTTAGACAAAGAAAACACCGGACAAAGTATATGTAACAGCAATACATTTATGCAAACAAGCAGAGGTAAGCATTAAAAAATATAGTCAAAAAGAATGTTTTTATTCAACTGGTGAACATAAAGTTTAATTTGTATTTGCAACAGGTCAGCAAAGGGCCTAGCTCTCACTTCAATCCCTGTAAGACAAATTTAAGACTGCTTAGGCTTTCTTTATAACAAAAGTCCAAAGTTGCGGTGACATCATGTTTTGATGGAATATGCAAGTCCTGTTTGTTATTACCATTTTACACAAGATGTTTGCACATAATTTATATATTCTTGATAATTTTAGGGAAAAATACTTTCTGCTACAAACTTCTGACAGGACAAGTGGGGAGGGAAGGAATAGTAGAAGTCCCAGTGTTACTAAAAAGGCTAAAACAGGCTATTAACTGTTTATGTACATTTGTATTTACAGGAAAAAGGAAAGCAGCTGAAAGTGAAGAGGATGATCCCTTTGATCTAAAATCTTGTCAAAATGGTAAATTTCCTCTGAAGCTTACACTTATTTTTAAGAAAATCATCCTGATATTACATTACAAAACTTGCATTCCATTACTTTCTAGCAACAAATATATCTTTTGTCTTGTGAATTGTGCAAGAAAAAATTCTAACCTTTCAAACACTTAAATTATAATCTTACCATATAAAAATATCGAAACATCGCATATCATTCTGTGTGCAGCCTTAATCTGCAAATAAGATTATGACTAAACTAAAAGTTTCAAGAATTTATTACTTCAGCACTATTAACACATCATATTCTTCAAAGTTATTGTTTCCACTGAACATTATTTGCCACTGCAGAACATCAGGACCGTATTTGCTTTACATTGCACAAAATTATATTAGATCTCTTTTAAACAACTTTGTTGAGGTCACTGTTTGTTTTATTTATGAGAAGGTCGCCTATTAACACCCTGCATATATTGTGCATTTTACCCTTCCTCTTTTCACAAGTATTTATTTTTACCCTTCTTCTTTTCACAAGTATTTATTCACTTTACAGAAGAGTATCATATTAAAACTGACAAAAGAATTATAAAAAGAAGATTAAACATCACGAGTGGAGGTATGCATGTAATTCTTGTACATATGTCAATCGAATAATTGCATACACGTATATAGCAGATAAGTCAAATACAGTGTTCATAACAGTTCATTCCAGAAACTAAGAAAGGAGTGTCATTGGGCCCCTTCTGCTTGAAAACTAGGAGTCATTTTTTCAAAGAGTGGGGACAAGCTACAATGATTGTTAACTCCTTTTTAGACAAAACTTTGGATGTAACTTTGGGTAAAAAAATATTTTCAGGGCAGAGTCATTTCTATTATAATGACTGTGCTCGACGCATCAGGTGGAAGAGTGATCAATCTAAAATTTGCACAGCCTCTACCAGGGGCATTGCTTTTCTTCTGGGAGGGGTGGGAGGGGTATGGGGCTCCTTCACAGTCTGAACAATTCATAATATTTTATTTTCTTCATAGATAAGCCTAAGCTCAGAAATCGTTTCTGGTGTAAAAATGTGCGGCTTATAGACACCAAAATTCGGTAAGCCTCTGGACAAGTGAAAAATTTCTTTACTTGTCCAGGACAACAAGCACAGACACACTGCATTGCTGATATGGGCAAATAATATCTCATCCGGACGAGTCAGTTTTAGTCTGTTAGATGTCATGGACAAATAGCCAGTTTCAGTGTTTTCACACCCCTGAAATATTGTACATGTTCTTCCGGAGCACCTGATATCATTCCTGCTTTTTATGGATTTCATATTGCAAAAGCTTTAGTTTTCAATGTGCTTCTGTTAGTGGGTTCTAGGTAGGGATGTATGATTTTGTTGATCTCTTCTTATTTTTAAAATGACACTAACCTGTAATGTTTTTATTGTAGATGCTAAACTTATATCTGACATAGACTTGTGTAAAGAGTTGTTTGGAGAGACAGTCGAAGTATCTCAAGTCATAAAATTTCAAGACCTCCTACAAAAATTTCCAGGAAACAAATCTTTCGATCAATCTTTAGGAATTTTCATGACCAAATTACAGCTAGCAGTTAGTAAAGAACACAACAACCTGAAAAAGAAATTTCTAGAATTACCTTTGGACAAATCAATCACTAAAAAAATTAAAATCGCTGAAACCCTGATGAAAAAATGGAATGTTTATTTTTATTAGTGTACTTTTAACACATGTATTTAACATTGTTTTTATATCTGTATCTGTTAAAAAAATTATTGAAAAAAAAATTTAAAAAAAAGTTATGTAGTGGAAGTTCTATGTGCAAAGTGAGTGATCAATGATTCATGTACTGTAGATATATTACTATTATTTGTTTTTATTGGTGAATTAACATGATTAAGGGTGTGAAAGGTTGTTCTTTTTAAATATTGAAATGATGGCATGATGACTATGTATTGTACACTGTATGAAAGATACATGTAGTTGTATGAGCTGTGTCAAGTTGTAATGTTTATATGAAAGTATAGGGTTCCATGATGTGAAAAAAGCAATTCTGTTTACAAGAATTAAATGAAAAAATACATGAAAAAAGAAAAAAATCCTAGTTAAATTTAAAATAAAAACCAGGTGCTGGGCTCATTATGGACATCTGGTTTCTCCTATTAAGTTTGAAGTTAAAACCAGAACTTCCTTTCATGGAGAGAACCAAAATATATATATATATATCAATATCATTAGCTGTACATACAACCTAAACGTAATGTGGTTTGACTGCTACACTGTTCCATACATTATGATGATTAAGATTTTGCAAGCTAACTGTCCATATTAGGTCCCGCACCTGGGGAGACATTAAATAAAAAAAAAAGTACTAACCAAGTATGTTAGAATTGTATGTTAAATCAAAAAAAGAAGGAAAAAAAAAAGCAAGCAATTATGTCAGGTTGTAATAATATGACCTTTTTGTCATGTAAATGTATTTATAGACAAGTAGTAGTGAACTGTTTGCATGTACATGTACACTTATATTATAGTACACTTTCATATTTATGCTACAGCTTGCATTGGAGAAAAAACAAAACAAAAAACAAAAAAAAACAACAAAAAAAAACAAAAAAACATACTAGTGCCGGACCAGTTAAGGTGACAGACAGTTTTTGAAACTGATGTGAATCTACATTAGAACCACAGCATTGTTTGCAGATAGGCTGTTGAAAGCATGATATAATAGGTGCAACATGTTTACATTAGTCAGTTTCCATGATTACATCCAAACTTTGGTAAATGTAGCTCAAACTCTAATGGCTCAATCAACACTCATTTCTAGAAACCACCTTTTCAATCCCTTGAATACTATTTTCATACAATTTGGCTTCAATAACTTGAACACTATGCATTTTTGGAACTAATTTTGGTTGTCCCTTAAATTTGAGTTACCCAAGTTCTACTGTACCCAGGTGTTATCATTTTTCGACGGTATACATTTGAAAGACAAAATGTTCCGATTTTTGTGTAAAGTGAGAGAATGTTTTCTTTCAGCATTTGTCCAGAGTTTTTGTGACCATCATCAACTGAACAATAAAATAAAGCAGAAATCCAAATAAAAACTAGAAGAAGGTGATCTTTCGATCACAGGAAGATACCCCCACCTCCAAGCATCTTTTGAGTTTTCGGGGCTTGTTTGGCAACAACAGCTATCTTGAATTGGTATATATATCCAAACAAAAGCCTTAATGCATACATGTATCTAGATATCTTTAGGAATATTTCTCTGATGTTTTATACAGATTAGTTTGGTGCATATACAAGAAATCAGTATTTTTATATTTT
>JAOXYI010208158.1:0-11071 GCA_028566495.1 Lithophaga antillarum | reverse complement strand
TGAAGGATTAGTAACGGTTTATTGGTCATGTAAAAACACTCATAATCATGTCAGTGATCACATTTATTAATGGCGTCGAAGTGGTAAAACTGTATCGAGATGTGGATTTACTTTTGCACACGGCACCGAGGGTGTCTTCCCTCCTCTGAATTAACACTTAACATTTTAATTTGAATGTTCGATCTGTTATAGAAAATTTACTCCCCCTTTCACGTATATGAAAATGCGGTTTTCAAAAAGCAATTTTTTACAGATATCAATATAGTATTAATACCTTTAAAATGTATGAAATGCGCATGACAAGATGGGTGTCAACACCTCAGTGGTCTCGGAAAATTTTACGATTCGTATAATTAGAGACATTTAAGAACCCTCCAAGTATGTAGTTTTGTTTTTTGGTTTGGTTTTTGGGACTGTATCCACCTTTAGCCACAGTTAGGAGTCTGTGATTTGTTGATACACCACTTCAAACGCCTAGTGATCCCAGTCCGATCCGATCAGTTTTTCTGATAGACTATCCACTATGTAAAATTGAGGGTCTAGAGGAGAGATCCAGCATGTCAGGAAAAAAAGACAAGAAAGATGATAAGTCTACAGCACAACTCTTAAGCGAGAGTAGAGGTGTTTTATATGGAGGAAATGAGGAATTAACATCCGTTCTCAATAATGTACTTACCTTGCTTAACCGCATGGACATAAGATTATCAGGAATTGAGAAGAATACAGGGAAAAACACGAATACATTAAAGGAGATGAATGACAAACTTACCTCCCTTACGTCAAGAGTCATAACAGCAGAGACTGAAATTACAAACGTTAAAACCAGAGTTGCAGAATTAGAAACAAATAGTCAAGGTACTGGAAATCTATTTGATGATCTGAAGTCAAAAACAGACATTCTTACCAGAGAAATAGACGACTTGAAAACCGATCGCCATGATATAGAGGCAGAGAATCGGGTAATGAGAGAAAGTTTGCAGAAACTTAATGTAGAAAATGATAAGCTCAGAGGAAGAATGTTAGATATCCAATGCCGATCGATGAAATACAATCTAGTATTCACCGGCTTACTCGAACAACCAGACGAAGATTGTGAAGATAAGTTGAGAAGATTTATACATAAAGAGATGAACGTCACACAATATCTGGAATTCGGAAATGTACATCGATTTGGCAAGAAATCTGACGTTTACAATGACCCGCCAAGACCAATCGTCGCTAGATTTCTGTATTACAAAGACTTAGAGAT
This sequence comes from Lithophaga antillarum, assembly GCA_028566495.1. Lineage (NCBI taxonomy): Eukaryota > Metazoa > Mollusca > Bivalvia > Mytilida > Mytilidae > Lithophaga > Lithophaga antillarum. The sequence goes on along the minus strand of JAOXYI010208158.1, from coordinate 9,822 downwards.
GGTAAAAAGAGCTGGCAAAAATCTGAAAGACAAACCATTCGGAGTCAATGAACAATTTCCTATAGAAATAGAACAAAGGAGAAGGAAGCTTTACCCGATCATGAAAGAGGAAAAGCGTAAAAAATCGAAAGTTGTTCTCGTACGAGATAGACTATATGTTAATGACTCACTAGTAGAAGTAGATGAACCTGCTCCGACAGAGCCCCGCGAGTCAACTTCAAGGCCACCAAAGAAACGTTCACGAGTGAGTTCTACTCCCGATAGAGAATACTAGGATTACCCCGAAGGACAAAATAACTGTGACCATTTAAATAATAAACATGACAATAACAGTTCTGATAATAGCGTAATTATTGATGTGTCTAACACAGACGATTCGTTTGAAAATGTAACTAATTGTAATAGTATTAAACTGTTAACTATAAATGTTTGTGGTTTGAAGCGACGCTGTCAGTATCCTGAATTTTTAGAATTAATTGACCAATATGATATATTATGTTTTGTTGAAACTAAGACAGATGATGCAGATAGTATTGACCTACCTGGTTTTACAGTTAAAATGAAAAACAGATTTACTTTTCGAAGGGTTAGATCAGGGGGAATAATCCTTGCATATAAAAATTGGTTGTCACATCATATTTCGAACGTAGAATCAGACAGTAAATATGTATTGTGGTTTAAAATAAGTAAAATTGTACTTAATCAGCATCAAGATATATTATGTGGTATTGTCTACGTACCTCCCGAAAACACTGCATATTGTGTAGGAGATCCATATAGTGAATTAGAAAACGAATATTTGCATTTTAGTCATAATTTCGAAAACATCTGTCTGTTGGGAGACTTTAATGCTAGGACGAGTGATGATTGTGACTACTTAGAAACAAATTACGACATATTCTCAGGCGTGTTAAATATTGACAATGAAGGTGTTAATATATTAGACGAACTAAGTATATCTCGTCAAAGGAAAAGCATGGATAAAAGAAAGAACAATTTTGGTAATTTACTTATTGAATTTTGTAAATGTAATAATATGTTTTTACTAAATGGTAGAATAGGAAATGATGATGGTATTGGAAAATTTACATGTAAAGATAGAAGTGTAGTAGATTATGTTATAGGTTCTCCAAAATTTCTTAGAATTGTAGAACATTTTTCAGTATTAGAACATAGTAAATTATTATCAGATGTTCATGCACCCCTATCTTTATTTCTTAAGTCCCCATTACATTGTGTACAGCAAATCCCAAAATCAGAAAATACAGAAGAAAAGATTAAAATATGGGATTCAGAAAAAGTAGATTCTTTTTTGGAAAATATTAATCGAGAAAAAATTAACGATATTACATTAGAATTAGAAACTGTTGTGGAAAACCCTGTTACTAGTGAGATTGTAAATAATATGATTAAAAAAGTTAGTGATATTTTGATTGAAGCCGCTAAAGAAACCTTTGGTACTTTTATACCCTCTACTGTAGAGAAAACTCTTAAGACAAATCAAAAACCGTGGTTTAATGAAGAATGCAGAGAAGCGAGGAAAAAGTTTAAACGTTCAAAAAGAAAATTTAGACTTAGAGGTACACAAACACTGAAGGAAAAAACAAAATCATTAGAAAAAGATTATAAGCGTACTATGGACAAAGCAATACGAAAGCACAGAAAACAAATTAAGAGAAAAATAAATAATATGAAATCGAAAAATCCGAGAGAATATTGGAAAATTATAAACAGCGGGAGAAAACAAAACACACCTGGTATATCAATTGATATTCTCCTAGACTTTTTTAAAACATTAAATTCTGGAAACCCGAATGATCAAAACGCTGATCACCAAGAAAATATTAATTTACTTAATAATACTATTAATACGCCGATTACAGTAGAGGAAGTAGAAAAGGCCATTAAAGGTTTGAAAAATAACAAGTCCTCTGGTGATGATCAGATAGTGAATGAGTATTTAAAAAATTCTTTTAGTGTTATGTCTGATGTTTATGTGAAAATATTTAATATAATTTTTGATAACGCTATTGTACCAGAACAATGGCTACTTGGAAATATGATCCCCATTTATAAAAATAAAGGGGACAGAATAGACCCTAAGAATTACCGTCCCATTACCATCATTAGCTGTTTCGGTAAACTTTTCACATCAATATTGAATATTAGATTGAATGACTATTCTGAGCAATATAGCCTTATTTGTGAAAACCAAGGTGGATTTAGACCAGGATACTCCACTCTTGATAATTTATTTGTTTTACATACACTAATAAGTCTAATGAAATTCAAGAAAAAGAAATTACTTTGTTTATTTGTCGATTTTGAAAAAGCGTTCGATAAAGTTTGGAGAAATGGATTATGGAGCAAATTATTACTTAACAATATTAATGGTAAAATGTATAATGTAATATTTAATATGTATAGTGGTATTAAATCTAGAATTTGTTATAACGGTGAAAGAACAGAATATTTCGATTGTAATGTTGGTGTGAGACAGGGGGAAAACTTATCACCGTTTTTATTTGCATTATTTTTGAATGACTTAGAACAATTTTTAATAGATAGGAATGTTCAAGGATTAAGATGTATATCAGATGAAATTGAACAAAGCTTAAATGTATATTTGAAACTATTTCTACTTCTGTATGCTGATGATACAGTTTTGTTTTCTGATTCGAAAGAAGATTTACAATTACAAATAGACAAATTTTACGAATACTGTTGTTGCTGGAAACTTAGTGTAAATATAAATAAAACCAAAATTGTAATATTTTCAGCTGGACGTTTTTCTAATAAATTTAGCTTTACATATAATGGGAATATAATTGAAATTGTGAAAGAGTTTACTTATCTTGGGTTGAATTTTTCTAGAACTGGAAATTTCCTTTCAGCTAAGAAACATAATGTCAACAAAGCAAATAAAGCTATGTATGAAGTTTTAAAAAGGGGTCGTTTGCACAATTTAAGTATTAGATGTCAATATGATCTTTTCGATAAGATTGTGAAACCGATTTTGTTATATGGGTGTGAAATTTGGGGGTTCACTAACTTAGATATTATAGAGAGAGTTCACTTAAAATTTTGCAAACTTTTGCTTAATTTAAAAAAATCAACTCCTAACTTCATGATATACGGAGAACTTGGAGCTTACCCAATGCACGTGTATGTACATTCTCGAATGGTAAATTTTTGGGCAAAATTAGTAAACGAAAGAGAAAGTAAGCTATCAAGTATATTATATAAATATTCTTACCAACAGTGCGTCCAAAATCAGTATCAATCTCCATGGATTATAGCTATTAGAAATATTCTGAATAACACTGGATTTAGTAATTTATGGGAGATACAGGGAAATTTTAATCCGAAATGGCTAAATTCGAGCCTGAAGCAAAGATTAAATGATCAATTTCAACAAACTTGGAGATCTGATATTGATAATTCATCAAAAGGAATTTGTTATAAGTTGTTTAAACAGACTTTTGAATTTGAAAAATATTTAGATATTCTGTCAGATAAAGATATTTATACTTTATGTAAGTTTAGAGTTGGCAATCACAGATTGCCAATTGAGGTCGGTAGGTGGCAAAATGTAGACAGACAAAATAGACACTGTAATCTTTGCGAAAGTGGAGAAATAGGTGATGAATTTCATTTTGTATTGCAATGTAGATCTCTGACTGTTGAAAGAAAGCATTTTCTACATCCTTACTATTTGAACAGAGCTAATGTGATCAAATTTGGTCGATTATTTCAAACAAAAAGTAAATGTAAACTGAAAAGTTTATGTAATTCTTAAGAGTAATAAACAATCGGGCAAGTCCTCCAAGTTAATCCTTTATCATTTTTTTACTTGTTCTATGTTTAATTGTATAGTATAATCCATCTTGTCATACCTTTACATTTTTGTTTTTTGTATGAATGTAATCTCTGTACCACTGTTTTGTCAATGATTTTTAGAGAATAAAGAATCTGAAATCTGAAAAAAAACTTAACATACGGAAGACTAGGTTGTGACGCAGACATATGCAAAACCAAAGTCGATTATATGTCTAACTGGTCGAATCTTATTCCAATCATGTGTAATTTACTATTGTATATCAAGTGCTTCAAACGCAAGCGGAACTATTGAAGTGCTTATTTGATTCATGCATCGTTTATGTTGTACCGGATTGTCGGATGATACATGTAGTTGCTTTAGTACACGTGTGTATAATGATGTCATTTTCAATTTTCACTGTCAATGTCTTTATATAAGAAAATAATGATTTAAAAAGATTACAAGTAGTAAATAAAAAGTACAATTGATCATTCCTTTCATTTTTTGTAACAATATTTCACTTAAAGGTATTAACTGCATACTCTGTCGTATCGAGAGTTGAAAACCCGTTTAGAAGTCATACCTCATACCTATTTATTATATTTCTGGTCAAGACCGCACGTTTGTTTTTGTTCAAAACACAACATATACTTAATAAATTGGCAATGAAGATGAAATAACTAATATGTTGAAATACATTATAGACGATATATTTGTTGAGTTCAGGGACCAGTTCTTCCAAAATATCGTTATTCCAATGGGAACTGTGCTTCGCAGCATCTGATGTCACACCCAGTTTTGGGGAGTTCGTATTGTCCTAGCTTTAGTTTTAAGCGTTATGTCTATTCATTGCTTCTACGTTTGTGTTTATGTTTGATCCTTTGTTGGTAATGGTCTTGTCTTATCCTCTGGGTGTATGATTTTTTAAAACATTCACTTCAGTACCCCCTACTAGCCATTCATGAAAGAGAGAGAGAGAGAGTGTGTGTGTGTGTGTAAAAGGGGGGGGGGTGTTCAGAACCATGACAAAAATAATTAAAGGAGTCAAACCCTTCAGTGGATTCCATTGCTTTATCCTAAAGAGAAGCAACAGAAACGGTTCCCTATGTCTCATTTCTAGATATTTATCGGACTGACTCTAGCGGTCATCTTTGTACTCACATTGCGAGAAACAAGACACCTAAAAATGTCCAGACCTTGAATCCAATAAACATTTGTTTCTTCTAATCAAGGCTGTAAATTTATTTACTGATTCTTTAAGCCATAGCTTGTGGTTATTAATCGTAGTTTTTAAAATGCCGTGAACGTCTTCTTGATTGGGGTTTTTCAAAGAATCTATCATCTTTTCAAAGTAAGTTGTGGTCGATAACAAGATGTAATAAAAATAAGAATAAGTATTCTTTATCGCATTCTCAAGTAGCTCCACTGACTGCGAATTATATCACAGCAGTATCACATCATAATGATCAACGTCCCGTGTAGTTTGCCCCGCAACACATTCATGCATGAAAATTTTAAGTGCAATAAAAATATTATCTGGCATTCTTGCTATATTGTCAAATATCTGAGCTGCTCGACGAAATATGAAAACTGTTGACTAGTTCACTATCGCTCATTCGCTCAGCAAAGCTTAATTTTCCGACTCACGGCTGATATTTGATGATATCAATATGGCGACAGCCAGGTAATATTTAAAATCACATCACGAATGATCCAAGATGTCTTGAAATTAGAGTTCTAGGACAGATTTGCCTGTTTGGCTTAGAATGATCACTGTTTATTTTTCATTTACAGAAATTTTGACAAGTGTTCAGTATAGCAGTTACTTGTAATCTTTATGAACACCAGGAACATGATATTGGTTGTGAAGATGTGACGCTTCAAGAAGACTTGATTTGACTGTTCATTGATTAGGAAGGGAAGTTTGAGTCCATAAAACTAATTTGAATTTGCCATTTTGTCATAACATGTCCATACCAAGCAAAACATATGATCATTTTAGTTGTCTCCGTGTAAATTTCCTCTTTGGGAGTTTTTTTTTCTTATATTTTCAGTTCTTGATTTCATAATATGTTGTGACCATTGAGCATTTTTTGTCATCCAGTAGTTTTGAACTTTGTTGTAAAAGTCAGCCATGTAAAATGAATAGATTAAAAAAAAAATAGGAACCTATGTTAAAGTTTGGACCCCTAAACTTGAGGCTCATAACTCTGAATTAACTTTAATTTCGGAATCACAATAGTGATAGAAATAAAATATTAGAAAATGACCATTTAAAAATTCTACAGAATTTTTACAAATTTCAGAAGTAAAGCATATTTTTAGATTTGGTTCCCCGTGGTTCAGGACACATGGATATAGTCCTTTACTTGAACTTCCAGGTCACAATAATGTTTCATGCAAAAACATTCCAGAATTTCTGAATGCTTCTGATTGAGACTTTCCTTAATTTCCAACCGAAGCATCTTAAACTTTGTATTCCGAGAGTTTAGGCCTTCAATTTGTAATACAATCTTGAACCATAATGCTTCATACAAATGTTATTGCATTTTCATCGTTAATTTTTATGAAGATTGCTACTAATTTTGGACCTCTCTCGAAAGAGCGACTGCATGTGAACAAATATTAGAATGCTTCTTGCAAATTTGTAATATTTTGACACAGTGATTTTACAGGTGATCAAAACGAAAACAGCTGGGGGACGAAAGGCTGGACAGTTATACAGCATACCAGTGAAACCCCGACCTTCTTCTTTAAGAAATGACAATATTAACTTGCATACTGTTGTTTCGCCCTATAAGTATACAAATTTTTTTTCATTCTTATTACTGTTCTTTTAATTTCTAACGTTGTGACAACCTCAGTTTATTTTCGTCCGTCGTCTCACATCATCATCTTTCATCCGCGTGTTCCTCATACTTTCCCTTTTACAGTTTTACTGTTTCAGTTAGACTTTAAAAATTGGATGAAGTTCTCCATATGTAAGGTTTTTTATCCGACTTATTGCCCCTATATCGACTCTCATGCATTAGGCTGCAATAGGAAACCTCATTAGTTTGCTAAGATGACGTATCTTTCAGAGTCAGAATATAATGCATCGTATATGTTCATGTCACTTTTGTTTGTGAACATTTTGCACAATATTGTTTAGCTTTGTGGACATATCTCAAAAACCTAGCAATGCATAATCTCCGAAACAGAGGCAGGTCTTCCTATGACATTCTCTCATATTATTAAAAATTCAAATTAAACACATTACCTTTTTGCAAATTAAGTGAGAGTACCAAACCACAAGAACATTCCAGTTTATAAGATGATAGTATAATGTAACAAGAAAAGTCTCTGATTTTTGAGGTTGCGAAATCCAGTACTTCAATGTTTTCACTTGTCCTTATCAAAAGTACATGTAATACATCTTTTCCAAATAATATGACAAGTACCAAGTTATATGTACACTTCTATCAATATATCTATTCCTTAGTGGTACTGAAGTGAATATTTGAAAATCCAACAGGAAATGCTAAAAACGAATGTACCAAAATAAACAGCAAAGCCAAAATTCGTCCAAAAGGTTCATGCAAACAATTGTAGTTATATGCAAAGAAATGATAAAAAAGGGTTTCTGTACTATATTATTTTAATTAGAAATATGTATAATGCGAAAAAAAACAAAGATCTTGGATGAATCAATATATATAAGGAATGATATTCTAAAATATCTACAAATATATACATAACAAAACATAAAATAACAAAATTACTAACATCACATTCAGTACTTTTCAGTCACAAGAATAAATAACAATGCAAAAACATAAATTGTTGTATCTTATTTCATATGGAAAAAATCATGTACATTTTTAAAGGCAAAACAAAAAAATCGTTGTAAAGGTGTCTTCAAAAAAGATAATTTATATATTCATAATTACTATAGAAATAATTTCAAAGTGTAAATGTAAGGAACAAAAAGATTCAATATATAAAGCATTACTTACGAAAACATTTCAAATATTTATAACGCCAAACTTACATTCATATAAAAATGAAAATGCACTCTGCATCATGCTAGAAATATCTACAATCGTTTCGCATCTTTCTTGCTTTAAAATCAAAGCACGCCATGAGCAACTCTTGTGCATGGAAAAATGAACAAAATCTGCACCTCCGCATATACTGAGGAAATATTGCACATAATTTGAAAAATAAACGGTAAGTTGAATGTACAACAAAATCTACAAGGTTTGTATCTTAAAATAAACCACATAATACATGTAATAGAAAAGACAAATTTTAAACACGAAATATGGACAGTTAGACGAAATAATATATATATACAATTTCATATGTTGAGAAAGCATCACACAATATTCAAAAGGAAGCCATTAAAGATAAATGATTAGGGTGAATACACAAGGTGTACATCTAACAAGGGCAAAGTCTCAGACCACATGTAAACTGGCAAACAAACAGACAGACCACATAATATAACATTCACTTTTTTATATAATGAGGAAACATGACGCAAAATATGAAAGTGATCTTTTGAAAGATAAATGACTACATGTAGTGTCTTGCACAAGGTTAAGATGGATGGAAGAACAAAGAATTAACAAAGACCTCACAGTGGGTTATGAATTTCAGATCTGACTTGATTATTGCTAAACTGCTATACAAACACATGATTTATTTTGCAGCTTAGAAAATATGATAAAATTTTATTTACTTTTTTCATGTACATGTAATATAATGTGTTTGTTTCTAACGATACTCATTGGAATACTCGTGTTTTTAACTCTTTGTTATATTGCATTACTAAACTCGACAATCAAATAGGTCTTCTAAAAAATGATTTACCTCCCTTACATTGCCGGTAATAATTTTTTTCAATTTTTTAAACAATTCACCCTTCTGTCTGTAAGGACCCTTACATCGTCGGTAATAAATTTTTCAACCAATTCACCCAAGTTTCACCCTTCTATCTGTAAAGACTTTTGAGTCAGAAACGCGCATTTAATTCTATGTATTTGTGCATGTAATTAAACAAAAATAATAAGTAAAATGCTAAAAGTTATTACAAGGATTTTTTCTACAATAAATATGTTATATATTATTCCTAAACATACTCTGTAAAAGATTATTATATCAAAATACAAGCGATATTAACCAATTTACAAGTGGTACACAATTTGAAAAAACGTACATGTATAGTTAACCTCGTGAAAAATAATTTTGCATCTACAAAGTCGGTAACAAATGACTTTGTACATGTATGTAGAAATTAGGGTGCAGGGTAATAGAAAATGATTTTAATATGTACTAGTATCGGACTTGAAATAGTCTTCGTAGTTTATGAAAAAAAAGGGAATGCTTTACATTTTTTCTTTTTTTATCTTGAAAGATCGATTCTTAACTAACTATAGTTTTTTATCAGACAAGAAGTAGGATTGGAAATGCATAATATAAAATTTACTACATGTAGTCCAAACAAAAAGACAATACAAAGAAACAGGAAAAAACCGCAAAAATATCTAAAAATAAAAATAAAAAATCTCACAAAATGTATTAAATGTATTAAGAAAATTAAACTGTGATGATATCAGGTCCTCTGAAAAGAAAAGCATGTCGTGTTCCATGCATGATGCCTGAAATGCCATGCAAGACAACATGGAGATCTGTTAATATGAACAGAGTTTACAACTTTCCATCCTTTCAATCAAATGCATGTATACAAATGCAGTAGAACAATAGTTTTGTTACAATACATTTGTATTGTATTTTCTAACGAGTCAATTATGACAAAACTAATAATGATAATAACAGTATAATGAGACTTGACACGGTCACTACTGTCTTTCTACCACTATTGGGCTGTTTGCCTTCCATTTCTGCAACAACTTGTGCAGCTGCTTCACGAATACCTAAAACACAAATTTAACATTTTGTTACTTAATTTTAAAATTTCATCAGAACGATGTATTTTTATAACAGTTTACAATAACGTA
>JAOXYI010208048.1:0-11072 GCA_028566495.1 Lithophaga antillarum | reverse complement strand
GTCAGAGAAATAGTCCTCAAGATGTTTAGATGTGCATTAAGGCTTTTGTTTGGATATAACCAATTCAAGACAGCTATAGTTGCAAAATTTTTTTTTAAAAATTAAAAAAAATAAAAAATCGAAAGATGCTTGAATGTGGGGTATCTTCCTGTGATCAAAAGATCACCTTCTTCTAGTTTTGTTAATGATGAATTGAATGAATGAATGAGTATGGCCTCAATTTCTGCAATTTTTCTGCTATATCTTGGCAGTCAGTGTTACTGATGAAGGAGCTGAGGTAACCGCACAAAAACCATCATTCGGAAAGTAACTTTTAAACTAAATGTATATCACATTAAAGATACATTCATGAAGTCTGGCTATTTGTGTTAATCATTTTAGCACGTACAAATATTTTGATGCAACCTTTTGAGATTATCACAAAAAATAGATTTAAGTTACCGAAATGAACATCTAGTGAATGAAAACTAGATATTATAAAGTGATTCAACTATCCATACCTTTGCTGGTTGAGAGTTGTTCGAGATAATCAAAGTCTTCCACTAACAGTAGAAGACTTTATTGTATTTCTTCTGATTTTTTTTTCTTTTTTTCTCCCAGTATTAAAGAGAATTCATCACATATCGGACCAAGACTTGGTATATTGGTTTCTTAAGATCTTTTCGATGTTAACCCTGACATCCTTATGTAATTATAATACGAATACGAAAAAACTTTGTATGCTACTACGCTGACACTTGTTAAGATATCGGAATGAAACTTAATCTAAAATATTTGGGGTCTAAAATTGCAACTTTGGTGCCGTTTGGGTCGAAAAACTTTGGTGCATTCTATGTAGGAGTTTTCTCGTCTTATATATTTGACCGAAGCATTATGTTCCTAAAATCCGAAAACCATAACGCCTGACGACTTGGGAACATCACTGTTGTTCCTCATGACCTTTGGCCTTAATAATTTCAGTGTCAAAGATAAATGTCACGTCCTTATTTTCTTTTTTCTTCCCAGTTTTGTATATCGCGTGTTAACAGTTCAAAAGTATGTAATAATTGTCATGACATATGATATTATATCTTGTGATGATATTCAAAACACAAAATTGTTATCAGTTCCAATTACCAGATGACTTTGTACGAGCATGTTCTAAAACATGGTCTGTCTCAATTATCATTGATAGAGTTTTGGTTTATTTGTCTCTGTAGTTTCTAAGAAGATCTTCAACCACATTTTCTGAAGGGTCCTTTGTTAAACTTGTTTTTCTCATCAGCAGAAAAACCACAAATTTTGGTAGAGGACCTTCCAACAATCATTCATGAATATTGTTGATTTAACTGTCTTCGTTGTTTCTGAGAATGTTTTCCCATAGGGTCCTATGTTAAACTATGTCCTGCGATGGCGACCATCTCGGACTTCTGATCGGTACGCAAATTATCAGCTTGGTAGAGGACCACCCAATGATCATTCATGAACAGTTTTGTCGTAGCTTCTAAGAAGAAGACCTCTGCATAGTTGGCCCATGGGGTGCTTTGTTAAACTATATCATTCGTTGGTGGCCATCTTGGACTTCTGATCGTCATGACAAATTATCAACATGATAGAGGATCATCCAATGATCATTCGCGAACAGTTATGGCTTAATTTTCATCATAGTTTCTAAGAAGATCTTCAACCACATTTCCCATAGGGTTCTATGTTAAACTATGTCCTGCGGTGGCAGCTATCTTGGACTTCCCACTCGGTATGAAAATTACAAATTTGGTAGAGCATCGTCCAATGATCATTTATGAACAGTTTGGATAAATGTCTTAGTAGTTTTAAGAAGATCATCATTCATGAACAATTTTGATTTTTTTTAATTGTCTTCATAGTTTCTAAGATCTTAGAATTTTTGCCCACAGGGTACTATGTTAAACAATTCCGGCGGTGGCAGCTATTATGGGTTTCCTATCGGCATGAAAATTACAAAACTGGTAGAGCATCATCTAGTGATCATTCAGGAACAGTTTGGGTTTAAATGTCTTCGTTGTTTCTAAGAAGACCCTTCAACATTTTTCCTAAAGGGTCTTATGCGTAATTATGTCGGCCATCTTTGAGGACCATCCGATGATTATTCATAAACAGTTTTGGTTTAATTGTCTTGTCTTTGTAAATTATAAAAAGATCGTTGAAATTTTTACCCATAGGATCTTGTATTTACCTATGTCATGCGATGGAGGCCAACTTGGACTTCCAATAAGCATGAAAATTACAAACTTGTTAGAGGACTATCCAAGGATCATTCATCAACAGTTTTGGTTTAATTGTCTTGTCTTTGTAAATTATAAAAAGAAGATCTTTGAAATTTTTACCCATAGGGTCTTATGTTGAACTGTGTCCTGCGGTGGTTGCCATCTTGGATTTCCGACCGGAATGAAAATTATAAACTTGGAACAGGACGATCCAAGGAACTTTCGTATGTAGTAATAGTTTCAGAATGTGTATCTGAATATATACGGAATCAATATCATTAATTAACTGATATGGCTACTTCTTCGAAACAAAGAACGTACACAAAGTTCAAAACATCCTCTTTGCAGTACAGAATCAGAACATTGTCTGATAAAATGTTTACGTCATTAAACTCAATAAATCCAACAGTAAAAAACAATAGAAGTGATTTATGAGATAGAACTACTTTAAAAAAACACAATGAAAATTTGATGCAGATTTTGCAATAAACTGTAAACAACTGAAGCCCTTATCTCTATAAGAGCCTAGATGTTGAATTTCACATCGAAACAGAAAACACAAACACTATAGAGGACCATCCGAGAAACATTCCAGCCACGTTTGCTTCCAATCTGTCCAGTAGATTCAGAGAAAATTGAAATGTGAAAAGCTAAGGCTGAAGGATGACGATGAACGCCAAATGATGGAAACAACTGCAAAACTTTCAAAACGAAAGGAACCTGAAACCATCCACCTACTATACGAACATAAACTTCGTTCAGAAATCGCATGCAAACTTTTGAGATGATCCCTAAAATAAATTAACTAACTGTACAAATTACGTTAAAGTAAGTACAATTTGTAAGTCTTTTTTTCCGTACCAGGATGGACAGAAGATAATTTTATAACCATAAAATTACATTGTAGATTCTTTCTGTTGTTTTACACTGAGAAAATGATGCAAAACAAAACGAAAAACAATTTTACAAATATGTTTACTGTAAACATTTAACTTACAACATGGATATTAATATTTTTATTTTCTGTATGAACTAGAGTACGTTTTAACTTTCATATTATTTAGAATAATATGTTTTGATAATCATACAAAAAATTATTTTTTGTAGAGGAAAAACATCAGAATTTTTTTTTTGTTGAAAATGGCCCACAAAAAGCCAAGCAAACTTAAAAAAATTAAACCAATTTTCTTCTATTTGAGATTTTTTTAAAAGTAATTCTAAACTATGTACAATATATATACTGTCAACTGACAAAACAACTTCTGTTTATGGGTTTTTTTAATTGTTGTCCTAACCCGAATAATCCAGTCGTTATATTCCGCTTATCTCCGATTGCTTCATTAATTACTAAACGCTGATTGGCTCTCTTTCAAAAAGCGAGTGACGCGTCCAATGATCGTTAAGAGTTCAAGCCCTCGAGTGGCGTAGCGGATCCACAGGGCGCTGAATTATTCGAGTTATTGTTGTCCGTGTTTTCTATTGATAACTACATCTTGATTAGGGACTAAGATCTGTTGATGATCTTTTGTTTTTGTTTTTGAATGAAGGAATACCGTTTCATTCGGATTTCGGTTCTTTTTACTAATATCCTAAGTATTTTGATAATCATTTGTAGATTATTGTCCGTCTTTTTTAGGATTGACGTTTCTATTTGAGTGCAAGATCTGTTATATTATCTGAATTTTTTGTTCGCAGTTTTGTATAGATGATCAATTCGTCATAAGCGTTCCAGTTCTGCTGGCGATGTGTTTTACCGACTATCTGACGTTTATTCGTGTTTGTTTCGCAGATGGACACCTTTTTAGAAAGGTACAAGCTCTGAAGTTTTGTAAGAATTTAACTGAAGGTCATAGTGCGTGTTTTCCTCCAATGGACTCCTGATTAGATTTAAGCTTTGTGGAAAGTTACATGAAGTAATTAATGTTTGAACAACAGTTTTATAGATTAAGAGTTCAAGATCTTTTCATTATTATCAAAACGTCGTCGTACTTTTGTATGCTGGGATGAACAACTTTCACTTTGGAATCGAGTTCTGTTGACGGTTATCTGAAGGTTGTTGTCTGTGCATTGACATTTTCTGATTAGGATTCGAGTTCTGTTAACGGTTATCTGAAGGTTAATGTTTGTGCATTGACATTTCCTGATTAGGATTCAAGTTCTGTTGACTGTTATCTGAAGGTAGTTATCCCTGCTGCCTATGGATGGACACTGGCTTCTTGATTAGGATTCGACATCTGCTGATGATAATGTGAAGGTTGTTGACCATGGATGGACACCTTCTGATTATGTTTCAAGTCCTGTTGACGGTTATGGTTGTTGTCCGTAGGTGAAGATCCGGTCACGATTCAAGCTCTGCTCATGCTTATCTGGAGTTGGCCATGTTGCCTATGAATGGGCACCTCCTGATTAGGATTCAAGTTTTGTTGGTGGTTATCTGAAGGTTGTTGACCATGTTGCCTATGGATAGACGCCTCTTGATTAAGATTTAAGTTCTCTTGGCGATAATGTGAAGGTTGTTGTCCGTAGGTGAACATCTGGTCACGACTTAAACTCTGCTCATAGCTATCTAAAGGTTGTCCATGTTGCCTGTGGATGGATACCTCCTGATTAAGATTTGAGTTCTGTTGATGGTTATCTGAAGGTTGTTGTCCGTGTTGCTTATGGATAGACGCCTCTTGATTACAACTCAAGTTCTCATGGCGATTATCTGAAGGTTGTTGTCCGTGGGTAGACATCTGGGCCCAGTTGTTCAAAACACGGTTAGCGTTAACCACTGGTTAAATCATGTACAAATCAACCAATTTAACCAGTGGTTAACCCCATCACCAGCTTTTGAACAACTGGGCCCTGGTCACGATTAAAACTCTGCTCGTGGTTATCTGGAGATTGTGCGTGTTGCCTATGGATGGATACCTCCTGATTAGGATTTGAGTTCTGTTGATGGTTGTCTGAAGGTTGTTGACCATGTTGCCTATTGATAGACGCCTCTTGATTAAGATTTGAGTTCTCTTGACGATTATCTGAAGGTTGTTGTTCGTGGGTGAACATCTGGTCACGATTAAAACTCTGCTCATGGTTATCTAGAGGTTGTCTGTCTCTTGATTAGGATTCAAGTTCTGTTGATTGGTATCCGAAGGTTGCTGTCCGTGTTGTCTGTGGACAGGCAACTCTTGATTAGGATTCGATATCTGGTGATGAGTATGTGGAGGTTGTTGTCCATGTGTGGACATCTTCCCATTATGATTAAAGTTCTGCCGATGATTGTCTGAAGGTTGTTGTCCGTGTTCGTGGATTGACGCCTTCTGATTAGGATTCGAGTTTTGTTGACGGGTCAAACTCATTTCTCTGTTCTCTAAAGGCATGACGGTGGTACCAGTACCTTCCACATCAGCCACATGATTGTTTTTACAACAGTACTGGTTTTTCAAACTCCAAAGTTCCTGCCGAAATTTTATATTGAGAAATCCATATATATGACTGGGTTGACTGTACTGTTGGATAACGCAAGGAATATAGCGGAAAAACGAATGACATCATAAGCAAAACCGTCAACTTCCTGACCGGTACTCATTTCAATTCCATCGTGTATGATTTCGATGACATAATACGGTAGCCAGCATACGAAGAAAAACGAGACGCCTACAGCTGTTGATAGTACTGTTTTTCGTGTTCTTGCTATTGAGCTATTAACAAACACATTTGGAGCCCACAGCTTGCGTATTATTCTGACACACATAACAGCCATCGATATGATCGGAATAATGAAAAGTATAACCAGGTCAAGACCTCGAAACCACAGGTCAGAGCTTTCATCTTCTGTAAGAAAGTTGCAAAAGTGTTTTGTTTTAATACTCGTTCTGTTTTCACCGTCAGGACTTTCTTTCTCAGTTGTTAAGTTTTCAATTTCAGACTGAACAACCATCCGAAAGCTGTAGACTACAGCTGCTATGAAAATAAAAGCGATTCTAATTACAGTTCTTTGTATCGAAGGAGTATAGGATAATGGGTATAAAATCGAACGAAATCTATCCACTGTGAAGCCTAGTATCGAAAATATGCAAGACGTGAAAGCAAACGATTCCACAAATGGCGCGCTTTTGCACCAGGTAATATTACTTCCAATCACGTGCAACCTCATTTCCGTAGATGTTATAACAAATATTCCCACTAGTAGCTGAGAAAAAGACAAAGCAAGGATGTACATATTTGGAATATTTCTGAGACGTTTTCGACTGATTAATACTCCAGCAACGGAACCGTTTGATAGGACAATACCAGCCATCAGTATAAACAGGCATACTGTAACAGCAGTTGTATTAGTCTTTGTCGTCTTTCTCTGACATGATTACGGTATAACTCTAAAATAAAAAATACACATAATTGAAAAACACGAAAGTTTTCGTCAAAATGTTACCCCTATTTTTGTTTTCGGTTTTGTTTGTTTGTTTTTATTTTCTTTGTAATTTATTTCTCTCGTGTTTTCAGTTTATTATCCAATATGTTTTATATTTTGTTTAAAAGGTTTCGCAAAGACTGCTTTTATCGTGCTGAAACTACGATTTGGCAAATATTTTATATAGCATAATATGTATACATCGCGTTGTACAGCTTTTTATGTATAAAGTGATAAAGTGGTAAAGTAGAAATTCGCTTCAGTGGAAAAAAAATCAGGAAGAAGCACAGGTTACAGAGTGGCTTTAGTCACTGTCACTTTTATAGACTCGCTATTGCCTGACAACTAGAGATGTTAAAGTTTGAAACAAGCTTTCAACTCGAACTTTAAGTGAGAAGATTTACTTGTAATTTGCAACACCAGCTGAAAGAATTCTGAGAGTTGTAATTGTCAATATTTTGACTGTTCATCAATGTCCTTGACCTTTGATCTTTCAATGTCACAAAGCCAAAGGTCAAGGTCATATACAAAATACTTAATTTTACATTTTTCGACTGCTTTAAACTGTATTCTTTCTCTGTTTGAGGGATTTTTAACATTAAAAAATTCAGTTCCAGACTATTTTCGGGTATGTGATGGTGTTGTTGTGATGTTTGGGTGAAGGCTAATTAGCTGTTGAGTGTGGGAATAGCTGTTATCTCAGACAGACGTCGTTACTAGTTTCAAAATAAATTAATCTTCTTCAAAACCACTAGACCAAATAGAACCAAACTTAGAATTTATATTTCTTGGACAGTCTTCTTTCATAATTGTGTCGGACAACTCGGGACGTTATCCAAGCATGGCTGTCATAGTTGTTATGTAAATCAGTTGTAATTTCGCAATACACAATAAATCATACGCATTTAAGTCTCCCTCTTCAGAACCACTACGCCAAAAATAGAACTAAACTCGGAAAAGATAGTTCTTGTGTAGCCCTTTTTCAAAATTGTCGGATGATGTCATTCAAAACTGGCCGCCGTAGCCGTTTATGCAATGAGCGATAATATTACAGTAAATGAATTTATAAATCACAATATGAACCAGCGGTAAAAATGCAATATTCTTTTCATATGAAGTATCATCGTAGCATGGAAATATAAATTTATACAAATAATACCCTAGCGTCCATGAGGCCCTGCACTGATGGTCCAAATTTCAACACAGGCCTCTCATTGTGGCTTGATATTTAGTTTTATACAAATGAAGGTCGTAGGGTGCATGCTGTCAAAGTCCATGGGGTCAAAAGTTTAACATAAGCTAGTGGGGAACATTTTAAAACAAATCCGTTCTTCAGAACTAGCAATGGCAATGCAATAATGTTTGTCATGAAACACAGTAGAGATATGGGTACCAGTTTATACTAATGAAATATCTGGGGTCCAGACAGTTCAAAGCTAAATGTAGGCCTAAATGAGGAAATAGAAATCTTTGTAATAAAAATGTAGTACATAACTGGCATTATGCACCATTCTAACACTGAGATTCCTGTTTGTAGAAATGAAGGCCCCAGGGTTATTGAGGTCTAAGCTCCAGGATCCATAGTTTAAAATAGACTTCAATTTGAAAAAAAGTTTAAATAATTTTTTTACTGTGATATAAAGAGAATGATATTTGGCATTAAGGATGTTTGCTGCCCATATCTAAAATAAAAAACTTTTTTTCATACATCAATTTTCATAAAATTTCATCTTATTGAAAACAAAAATGAATAGAAAACGTTATATTCGTGTGCTTGATTTTTCAGAAAACTTGATTGAACATATGTACCCTTCTCAAATATTTAACATAGAATTCTATGGAAAAATGTGAATTTTTCATTTTTATAAAATATTCCTATTTAAAATAACAAGGATTTCATAAATCAGGTCAGATTGTGTATTTCATTTAATTCTTTTATTTATGTCTAAAAGATAATGGGTCCGTGAGGAATTATTTTTACTATTCCCGAAAAACCTGTTTTTCATGGAGGTTTTTAGCTATTTTTTATCCCTCAAACAGCTCATCTTTTTCATATTCTAGCATAAAACTCTAAAAAAAACATGATACTCGTACTTTCTGTTCATGATGCTCAGTGGTCCAAAAATGTGAGCAGCGAACATCCTTAAGAATCATTTTCATTATTGTGATATGATGATTCAGTTTAACACAAATTAAGGCCCAATAGCGCATGAGGTCTAAGATCCGAAGGTCCAAATTTTAACATAAGCGTTGGTGGGGCAACCTTTAAAAATAATCTTCTGATGTACCAGTACAGAAATTCAATAATACACAACAGGAAGTATCATTATCAAACGAAAATTCAAATTTGCAAGAATGAAGACACCATAGTCCATGAGGCCAAAAGCTAAACATACGCTTCATTGAGGGAACTTAAAAGCTTAAAAATTTAGTAAGGCCACAATAAATTAATTATTAGATTTTCATACAAATTTTTCCTGAAATAGGGGCGGGCAAGCGAATTTTATTTTTTATTTTTCGTCTATTTTGGTGGAAAATGCCTTAAAAATAAAGAAAATCCTCAGAATCAAAAATAAAAAAAAAAAACACACTGAAAAAAATAGGAGCGGGTGGGGATGAAAATTTAGTAATAAATTTTGTTCGCCTAATATTTGACGAAGCATGATTTTGACATCAAGTCTCAATAAATGAAGGTATAAAGGTCTGGTTTAAATGAGACTGTAAAAGACCTCTAAAGCTTCCGTCACAGGTATGAAATAATTTGACATGAAGCATGATTCTAGTTTTGTTATATGAAGGTATAAAGACACAGAGGTCTCTGAAGTTTAACATCGAATTAAACGTAAATTACTTCTAAAATGCTTCAATCACCAAAAGTAGAAATTTAATCAAATTTTTTCATACATAGAGATTCAAGTGTGTTCAGATAAAGGCCATAAGCTCCATGCGCTCCAATCCCTATATGTTTACTAGAACTAAAAATGAAATTCCATAGCCCATGTAGCCAGTGCCAGTTTGTAACCAGGTAAGCGATGCAGGCTCATATTCGTTTCGGGTTGGACTTTAAAGACGTACCGGTATGTTGGTTGTATGGTACTGAAAGTGGTCGGAAAAGTTTAATAAAAACAACCAGAAAAAACCCAAACTTATTGTATTTGATATTGCAAATGACCTATGGTTGCCCTCTACTAAGTTTGTGTTTTCTGGGGACATAGTTTAACATACTTTAACATACTTTAACATAGAACCCTTTGGGAAATGCATACAAAAAGCTTCTTCTCTGAAACTGTCAGACTGATTGAACCAAGATTATGCATGAATGATTAGATGATGGACATTCACAAAGTTTGTGTTCTTGGTGCCAATCTGAAATCCTAGCTGCCTCCACGGGACATAGTTTTATATAGGACATTATGGGAAATACATACAAACAATCTTCTCAGAAATCGTCAAACAGATTTAATTGATATTAGGCGTGAATGATAAGATGAAGGTCCTTCACAAATTACAGTCGACTCTCATTATTTCGAGCACAGATAAGTTGAATTTTCGGATAACTTGAAGTGAAATTTTAGACTCTCTACAGTAGCTAAATTTAATCCTGTTAGCTCGAATTTTCAGTTTAGTCAAAGTAAATGGACTTGTCCTAGTTCCACATAACAAAGGTTGACTGTATGTGTTTTTGATGCTGATGCAAGGTCCAATATGGCCTCACCGCGGTACAGTTTAACATAGGACCATATGGGAAGTACATACGAAAAGCTTCTTCTCTGAAACCGTCAAACTGATTGAACCAAGATTATGCATGAATGATAAGATGATGGGCCTTGCAATGTTTGAATTTTTGGTGGATGCCTTCGCTGGACATAGTTTTACATAGGACCCTATTGGAAAAAATACAAACAGCTTCTTCTTAGAAACTAGTGAACAGATTGAATGATCAGATGGTGATCAGATGGTGGTCACCAAAAAGTGTGTTTCTGATGCTGATCTGAAATCCAAGATGGCCACCACTATGGACATAGTTTAATGTAGAAATACATACACAAGACTTCTTCTCTGAAACTGTTGAACTGGTTGGATAAAAATTCTACATGAATGAATAGATGATGGTCTTTCACAAAGTTTGTGTTTTTGGTGCCGATCTGAAATCCAAGATGACTTCCACAGTGGGACATAGTTTAACATAGGACTCTTTGGGAAATACATACAAATAGTTTTTTCTCAGAAACTGTTTAACAATATTTTGCATGTTTAACTGACTGAATCAAGATTATACATGAGTGATTAGATGATTATCCTTCACAAAACTTTTTTGATGCCTATCAAAAATCCAAGATGACTGCCACTGCAGGTCATAGTTTAGCGTAGGACCCTATGGGAAATACATACAAATAGTTTTTTCTCAGGAACAGTTCAACAATGTTTTGCATGAATGATCAGATGATGGTTCT
>JAOXYI010207939.1:0-11072 GCA_028566495.1 Lithophaga antillarum | reverse complement strand
CATATATTGCATTCAACTCGTCTTGCCATCATAAATAAGAAAATATATGGTTTAGGGGTGGGGATCTCAATCATTTCAAAGATTATTAATGTTACTGATGTGAAGGGGGTGGGGATGAACCCCCTGGGTTTTTACACTGTGTATATATGTGAATTCAAGATCATGATAATCACAAAGTAACAGATTGGAACTGTACCTGGTCAAGCTTAAATTCATATCCGATCCGTTTCATTTTTTTCTTATTGTATGCCAAATGGGCGTCAAACCTGGGTCAAACTGTTGTTAATCAATAGTGATGGAGATAGTTGCAATCAGAATTGGGTGCTCTGAAGGAAACACTGTAATAAGTCAACAGTAAAATAATTACTGCATCGCAATCTGTCAGTTTTTTTACCATCTACTACCATCCACTACTGAAATGACACAGTGATAAACAACTAAATTGCAACACACTCGAGAGTTGGGGAAATTTCATGATATGTAATATGTTCTGGCACTACAACCTCAACAAAGATTTCCCCACGCAAACACAAGCAAAAGGTGCATTGCTGAAGCAAAGCCAACCCCTTTGCCTCCAAAGTAAATTGTGAAATGCATGTCAAGGTGACATAATTCTTGTACTGTGGCTTAACACTATCAAAGACATATCAATAAATAAAGTGTTATTGCTATTTGAAACAAAACCAAAGTAACTAAAGTATCAAATTAATGTCAACACAGCCTGTTATCCATACAATGGTTCACCACTATCCAGGTCACTCAAACCAGTGTCACTGAAGCATAAAAACAGGTCAAGATGACCCAATTCTTGTGCCGTGGTTTAGAATTATCCAAAATGTATCTAAAATGAAGTTTCACTATTGTACAGGTTATAGTACCATAGAAATGGACCTACAAAATGTAAGAGATAAAAATTAACCAGAGTCAATGAAGTGTAAAATGTACGTCAAGATGATCCAATTCTTGTAGCATGACTTACAACTACCGGGTATCCAAGATGATCTGCATATAAAGTTTTGTTGTTGTACAGGTTGTAGTATCACTGCAGTGGACCTGAGTGCAAAACTTTCTGCTTCCCATACATGTAGATAATGATATTTTTCCACTACTCAAGACAGTTAAAAGTTTAAATTTTACTATGAGCCTTGGTGAGCTGATTCAAATTTTAAATTTAACTATCAAGAGTGGAGAAATATTGTAATCCATGGGCAGAGAAGGAGAATTTATTTCTCCTAGGACTTAAATGCACAATTTGTCAGTCAAATTATGTCATTACCAATGATGTTACTACTGAGTGACATCATAATTATTTCTCCAACCAACAACAAGCTGAGAACAGAAGGGAAATGCAAGAATTCACATGAAAAAAATTTTACCCTCTACTGGCAGGCTACCCTATCTCACCAGGTGCCCAATCTTGCCTTAGTTGCCTATCCACATTTTGACAAAATATGTTTCAGAGATTTCTGCAATTTTGTCAGAAAAGTATGAACAAATCTCATTGAAAAATATTGTTCGAAATTACATTGAGTTGATCTTTCTTTCATCCAAAAGAAAATATCCAGGTGGAGATATTGGGTACCTGGCAAGATAGGGTCCTCAGCCAGTAATAGTGGTTATACAAATTGCTCTCCACCCTGTCTAGTCGTGAAATTCATGACTTACTGTGTAGCTTTTTTATTTGGATTGTGTAGCAATAAAAATTCAAATTAAAAAAAAAAAGACACAGTATGTCCTGAATTTCATGAATACACCCTAGAGCAACATCGGCAGTTATTGACAGTTTAAACTTCTTTCTTGTATTACTCAGTAAAAGAGCTATTAGTCATAAATGTTTTATGTCTGAAACTATGTACTGGAGGCTTCTACCTTTGCTTTGATGAAGGTCCCGGATAAGAGTCAAACATGGCGTTCGGAAAAGGTAAAATTGATGACATGTCAGCAGTTATCGACACCTCTTTTTTCATTCCCATTTTCGCTTTAAAAAAATATGTAATACCCGAACAAACTCCAAAATGTCTATACGTGATGTGTTAAGAGTTACAGAAACCTAATTCACGAACCATTTCATGGGAAAAGAGGGGGCTTAGACTTTGATTTGCTTTTGTCTTAAAGTCGGGTCATTTTTCTTGTCTAATACATGAAAAAAAATATAGCAATGTAATAACAAATTTCCTCTTTAACTAAATTCATGTAAACTTTTTTCATACCTTACGCAAATAACTGGCAAACGAGTACAGTACCCAAGGATATAAATTATATAGAAAGTATACACTGTCTGGAAAAGACAACATTTTTATTTTATCACAACCAAGGAAAAGTTAGCTAGAAAGGTTTTCAAAGAATAACGAAAATTAATAAACTGTCAATAACTGCCGCATGTGTCATTTTCTGGGATATATTCTTAGCAATCGTTTAACATGGTATAGTAAACATCATAACTTGTCCAAAAATTTGCCACTGAATAAAAAAATAACCGTATCTTATCACGTTAAATAAGGAGCCATCCGTTTAGTTTGTAACAATGGGACAGAAAATTTTATTGATTACCTCTGACTACAGGAAACTCACCTCAACATCTCGAAAAGTCTGGAGTATTTCCGAATGTTCAAACTTCGTTATGTAAAATTCTGAGAAAGACCTTATTAGGGGTTTTCAAGCTAGGGGCTCTGTTTGGGGAAATGTGTCGATAATTGCCGCCTGTCGATAACTGCCGACGTTACTCTATCTAGATTGAAAATCTGTCTCTGGTGTGATTATATTTATGATTCCATGTGTCCTCTTCATTATGTTGACGCTATTTATATATTTTTTTACTTTTTTTCTGCTGCACACCAAAAAAAGAAAAGGAAACATGGAATCGTAAATACATGAATAATCACACCAGAAACGGATTTTTCGGTCTATATCCTATCATGGGAGAAATCTTCTATGCACTTTCACATCAATAATTTTTAGCCAAAATGTGCAAGTTTATAATTTTAATTGCTAATTTCTGATACTACGATTTTTTTTATTCAAGAGACTCTCGCGAAGTCATCAATTATCCAACTGTTTACGGATTTTCAGTCAATCATCAACATCACATTTTAAAACTGAATTTTTTTCGGATTTATGCTTTTCTATCGAATACTACGCATATCATACATAAAAGGGCGTTTATCTATCAATTTAAATTATCAGTCATATTAAACATAAGAAGACAATCTCAAGTAACACAAACTTTTAAAGTTGGGTGCTCCAATGCCTTTATGTCTGCCATTCTGGTGTAGTTTGTTTTACTGGTATCCTAATCCATTCTAAAAGAGAGCAAGCGAATGATGAGAACAGAAATGATACCAGTCGAATATTATTTTGTCAACATTAACGTTCGAAAATTACTTGAACAGGCGTGTTAGATAATACGTAAAGGTTAACATTCGACTTCAAGTCCTAAACTGAATTTTTGCTTAACTTGGCAAAACATCACCTTTTGCGATGCTAGAGATTTCTTTTAGCAGGAACTGATATAATGATATTTGCCTAAAGTCTATTGCGTATGTATATAGATAATGGATTCTCAGTTCCCATGTTCAAAAAATATTCTCTAGCACAAGAAAAATAATACCACTTAAATCTATTGAAAGTTGAAAATCTGTTGAAAGTAGATTGTGTCATTTTGAAGAAAACTGAATTTTAATTTTTCGCCATTATGGTTCAACGGGAAATAGATCTATATTGACTATTGTGGAATATCCCATCAGAGACATATAAAACTAGAGATTGGTGACTTCCCCAAATATCTTGAAATCTCGCGGCCAGAGATTTCAGCGAAAATAAACTTTGTGAAAGTTTACCTGCTGATTACACTAAAACTATGAAATGTATAGAGATGAAACCTTTTACATACTCTACTCTCTCATTATTCAACTTTAAAAATATGCCAGAATAACAGATGTCGTTCTTCTTTCAAACTACTTTCACGTTCCTGTATGTCTGTTGTCACATAAGGTACAGTCAAGTGGGGTGCACCGCCGTCTTTGCGATCGCCCAAGATTATGAGACATGTATGAATTGCTTTATGTAAAGCCATAAAGAATTTCATTTGAATTTCTTCGAACTTTGCTTGCAAATGATTAAAGAAAACACACACACACACACACACACACACAAGTGGTCCGATAAATTATCATCAGGTACAAGTCCGGAAAACACGGTCATTTTTGCCATTGCCCAAAGTCAGGGGATTTGATTAGCAGTATTTCATTATAATTTATTAAGAAGTATTTTGTGATTTCATTAAAAACTGAACCATTGTGCAGAAATACAACAGGAAATTTTAGTGTAATCCCGAAGTGGACCGAACATGTAAAGGACTCTCACGACATGGCACATGACACCTTTTTGATATGACAGTCTTTTGGTAGAGCAAGGTATGTATGGACCAGTACTGAAATTAATTATCCTTTAAATATGTTTTAAGGAAATATGCAAATCTGAGAGGGAACAACACAGAGCGGGTAGACTGGCCAATAAATCACAGAGGAAAGACATGCGCAGCTTTTGGAATGGAATAAAAGAAAAATAACAAATAATAAGAAAATTCCTTTATCACAGACTATTAGTGATGAATCTGGGCCCAATGAAATTTCTAAGATGTGGAATTTAAGGAACATCTTAATACTTTACTTAATTCCGTAAAAGAACAATAAGGCTTCCGTTGTGTAAACGTACAAATTTTCCATTTAATAATTGTTACAGCTGACTAAGAAACATCATCAAATCTTTAAATAGTGAAAAAATATATCTATTGTTTCACTAAAAAGTACATCATGTACTTTGTCTTCATCTTCAGAGTAAATTCATAAGGTTTTGTCATCATAATAAGGTTTATTGTTGGACAAAGAGGTAATTGAACACAAGCGTACAAAAATGTCATAATGGCCACTGAAATAATTCAATGGATATTTCTTCTTTAATCATTGTTGTTGACTGCAGCAGCCTGTCGGCTCCATTTAAGATTTTTATACATTTTGTAAACGACAATCATGTTCATGAAAAACATTCCTGTGGTTACAATGATGACAACGGTTGGCCTAGTATAGCCATGAATTTGAGAAATTTTCTCAGATACCCAACAATCGCGGTCGATTGTGCATCCTTTAATAAATTTGATTGGATCTTGTTTGTACATAGACTTCCATATTATAGGTTTAATGTTTACTTGCATTATTACAAATACAGTATAAAATATCAGAAAGATAACAGATAATCCATAATATATAATTTTAAATCTTCTCGACAATATAATTTTGACTTTTAGTGGAAAAATAACAACAATAAATCGCTGCAATGATATTGTAAACATGCAGTAGAACTTCAAACTGTAGACGACATTAACTCCCTTATGCAGTACGTTGATAATAAGAAAACAGGACATATAGTCCAAATATTCATATTGATCTTTTGTTATGAAGCACAAAATCAAAATTGGCGTTGACGAAATACTGAATATAATTTCGAGGACTGCAATCAAGCCAACAAGTCGATGAGCAGACGACGATGAACAAATTTTGCCTTTTACCAACACGTAAAGAAGGATGGCAGCACACAATATGCTCACAATATTTGCAGGAATTAAAGCATACTTATATAAAATACGTATAGCAATTGGAAAATGTCTGTTAATCTTTAACACCTCGAGTTCCCGTCTCGTTAAAATCTCTTCCACTGCCTCCCAGTATTGTACATACAATTCTTTTCTTGAAACTAAAGTACTATTCCAATCACTATATGCTAAAAACATTTTTAGTTGAGAAATATACGTAAAGTGAAGAATGACTCTGGTGACGGGCCTTAAATACATAAATCTGAGATGCTATTAACAAATTAAATTTCATTAAAATATATTTTGTTCCAAATTTTAAAATTATATCGTGCACATTAAAGAAGATAAAATCTGAATACGTGTCAAATTTTCACCGTTAAATCATTATTGGTAATCAAAATGGCAATTATTGTTTCGGAATGTTACCCGTGTTTCTAAAACAAATTATAAATTAGTTACCAAATCAATTATATTATCAGAATTATTATGTCATCACAAGATTAATCACGATATCTAAATCTGTTGAATTAATTTTCTTGTTTTCTATTTGACGATTTAAGAGAATTTATAAGTTCTATGGTATTTATTTGTATACAATTACATGTTATATTGTTTTAATGTATATTTTAAAGTCAAATCGTGTTAAGTTGTTGTTCAGTTTTAATTAATTTAAGATATAACATAAACGAAGATGGTTATATTTGACATGCTGAAACTCTTTGAAGTGATTTTTTTTTTGGTGGGAATTCGTAAGATACAGAATCTCCGTCTGCCTCCCATAGATTACGGTATTTCTCCAATCGGCCACCATTTACAGGTGGCTGAATTTAAATTTTAACTATAGAGAATGGAGAAATATTGTAATCCACTAATAATTATTTCCCAATGTGATTTAAGAGCACAATTGGTCAGTATTATTACTGTATGGACCGTCAGTGTTGGTGTGGTTACCAATAACGTTAATTGTAAGTGACGTCATAATTGTTACTTTTATCGATGACATAGGAAACGGATGGGACTTTGCACGAAGAAATTTTAACACCTTTTTTTTTTTTTTTTTTAGTAATTATGCACTCGATTGAGAAAGTTGAAATGATCCTAATCATGGCGAAAACATTTTAACCAGCTGATTGAGATTATGACAATGCACCTTATAATGGAAGATTTGTGGGCACACGGTAATAATTTCCAATGTTATCGCTGTTTTTATAGAGTACCTGTGAAGTACGATACAAATTAAAATCGAAACGAAACAAAATAAAACGAAATGGAACGGAACGAAATAAAATGTGATTTCGTTTTGTGTCAGTCTATTTTTTTTTTTTTTTTTTTTTGACACATTTGTTCCATATGATTTTTTTTCGTTTTTGTTTCTTTTTGCACTTTGCAGGTACCCAGTTTCATTTTTTTCATTTAGACCCATGTCGAGTTGAAAAAACCAATCTGGTGAAAGGGTTCACATACATGGAGAATGCACTCGGACAATAAAGATTTTCTTTAATAAAGTTGATACTATGAACAGATTTACTTATATAAAGAATGTACCATGATAAACAGATATAGCAAACGTTTACCAAACATGTGATTATTATGTATATATAAAAGAATTCAATAAGTTTTAAGGTATTTATTTGATAAACAGGTACATGTTTTATTGTTTTAATGTACATTTTATAGTTAAATCGTGCTCAATCGTAGTTTAGTAACATAAAACAAAAAAAGATGGTTACATTTGACATGCTGAAACAATCTGAAGTGATTTTTTCTCTCGATAATACTGCAGTTCATCTCAGATATATTCATTTAATTAAAACAGTTTATATTTTAATATATCCTACCTTTACTTGTGTAATAATGTTCACTGGTCTCTACAAAAGAGAGAAAATTGTTAAAGTTACCTTACACTCCATTCTAAGCTCAAGGTCAAAAAGGAGTAATTGAACGCTATTTGGTAGATTGTGCTAAAGTGACAAGACAGTTACTTCTCTTCGTATTGGTTTCGTAGTCGTTTCTATAGCGTCGTTATGGCTTAGCGAATTTTATGCAATTTTCACACAAAGTGAAGCCAATTCTGTTATTGAAATAGATATTGATACATGTGAAGAATTAATTTGGATACATCCATATATTTTCGTGTTTTGAAAGATCATAATCTCTACTTAACATTTCAGCATTCAAGAATTTGTATGATGAAATTCAACCACTATTTAGAACATAATTTACATATCTTTTAGGCAAGGGGAAATGTTTTCTGTAAATAATTGTGAAATACCTCATATTTTCCCATTGCTTTGACCGTTATATCAGATATCAAGTAAGAATACACCCATTTTTCTTTCCGTATTGAGACAAAGAATAGAAAATTGCACCTTAGAGCCAAAATACAGGATTTTATATGATATTCTACATTACCCTATTTAACCATAATTTAGATATCTTGATATTAATTGGGTAAGTTGATTTTGTTTGATATGTACTGTAGTCAGATCATTCTGTCGGTATCAGTATAATTGTTTTAAAAAAATGGATTCGAACTGATACTTGTTGAAGATCATTTTTGCTTTTGATATATTTTAATCAGACTAAATCTCATACAAAGTAGTTCCGTTTTAATGAATAACGTTCGGCTATTCCACAAAACAAAATATTGCACCGGATTTGAAAAACTACGATATTAATGTTTGTGATCTCTTAATTGATATTTTACGAGTATTTCCATGTTCATGATTCTTATAAATGAATAGAGATCAAAGGGAACATGTATTAACGAGAGAAACCTATCTGCGTCATACTTTTACTTATTCCTGTATATTAACTGAAGGTTGTTTGCGTTCCTGGATTTTTCCTATAATGATAAATGTCATTTCTTCAGTTTTCAAACTGTATATTTCCCATTCCTGTACAACGTCTGTTTTGATTGGATGGCGCTAAAAATTTGAGGCGGCAAAATTTATGATTTACATGTTTGAAGTTGACGGGCTGCGTCAAAATATGTCACGAGCGATTGAAACTGTTAATTTTTAATGCTTTGGTCTTTGCATTACAGGGGGTTAACCGTATTGTATTTAAATATTTATTAACATTGTATATCAATATGATATTTCACAGTCACACCGAAACTCGATTTGCGACAAGATAATCAGCGATTGACGACGGTAAATATTCAAATACAATATAGCTCTATCCTAATTTCTGACATCCAACATTCATGCATAATAGTAATACTCGTTTTTCTAATATGACGCATTGATTATTACTTATTAATTCAACTAGATTCCGAAGCTTGAGTATGGGTGTCCTAAATTTCATCATTTGTCTTGTGCACTCTCCAGCGATTTCAATTTTTAGCTGCACATTACTCTGTTGGTGAATTAACAGGAGTAACTAGTTTTCCTTAAGACGCAACGGGTAGCATTAAAGTTTAGTTTTATCATTTAGACTTTAATGGAAGGGCATTGTTCTAACTTTTCGACTACCGTATTAACTATATACTTTTCGGATGAAGAAAAAAATCAGGTTATTACATATCGATCAGCAATAAAGCTTTAATATATTACAGAGAAACACAAACTTCCACAACAAACTCGCAGGAAATTCTTTTCGATAAAGGAGAAGGAGAAGGATTTCAATTGCATCAAACCCATTTGGACATTTAGTCTAGTCTAATTTTCAAATACCATCGACTAAAGTAAACGAAAAGAGCTAAACAGCTTGACATATATATATAGCATACCAAAGTCACAAAAAGCCAGAAACTGAGTATCTGCATATGAATCATTCAGTATACTGAAAATGTCAATTTAGCTCACTATTTCATAATCATTAAATATTTTACATGTGTATAAGGTTATAGGTATAAGTGTGGATTGGTCAAATCTGTTTGAAAGATGGAATTACTATGAAAAATGATTAACAGATACCTATAACGGGAATATACCACAAAGTATAAACGATTTAGACGTCCATATGGCGGTTAATTCAATTAATAGTAACTTTTAAAAAAGTGTATGTTTAGTTTAGTTTTAATTATGTTTAGTATTACATTTTTCGTTACGGTTTGAATTCTCAATTGAAGTTTTTCCCTCTGGAATACTTATATTTTAAGAACTGAACAATAAGAAAATTAAGGGAAAACAAGATTTAAAAGATAACTGAAAAATCTGATTTATTTTTATCTCTGATTGGAGGATGGATTTATTGTTCTGAACTTGACTGTATAATTACAAGAGTTGAATTTCTTAATCAACAAAAAGAAAACCCCCCAAAAATGAATTGAGATATATAAAAAGTAGTAAACAATAATCAGTTCGAACTCAGGAGTCCAATGAAGATGACAAATCCAATTGTACAAACAGCTGGGATTGCATGAACTCCAGAATGGAGTGAAACCGGGTGCTTCAACAGGGTAAACATCTCCTGCTATACATGCATCACCCGCCATGCAACCCCAAAATCATATCCGGTAGCAAAGTTACAAAAATGTTCATGATACATTCGGAAACAAAAACAAATGAACGCGTATGGGATCTACGATGACGAAAATACATCCGTAGCAAGTTGAGACACTGAAATATTATACCTATTGACCAACTCGTGATGGCTACTGTAAAACTAGCGAAACAAGGATTAACTCGGACAACAAGAACTCCCACACAAAACTGAAAGAAAGAATCTGCACCTCGATAGGTGCATGAAATGTCCGTCGTGAAATCCTAATTCTGAAAGCCTGTATACAAGTTACAACTAATAAAGAGAAACAACATTGAATCTATACATCGGAAATATGCCTCGACCAGCTTAGGCACGCTAATTATGTATGGATCAACCAGTTCGCGATGACGACCATGAAAGGTTCTAAATGACTGCTCAAATTTAAGCTATCGATAATATTGATTGAGTAGTTAACTAGACAAGGGCAATCCTCCAGAACATGCTGACACAGTCGGGATTGTGGAAATACCATAATCCATGGGGAGCAAAGGGAGAATTTATTTCTTCTTTTTAACATACAAGATGTCAGTAAATCTCCTCAATAGACCATCAACCCTAACGAAGTTACCCATAACGTTACCAGTGATGTGATCTTATAATTGTTAGTAGTTGATATGGGACAAAATCGGGACTTTTCAAGTGAAATTGTTCCAGAGTGATCTAAACCTTGGTTTAGATCAAGCTACAACCAAATTTCATTTCATGAAAAAGTCCCAATTCTCTCCCATTAGCAGTTAGAAGGGGTTTAAAGCATTCTAGCATTGTTTTTAAGTTTTTCAACCAAATTACCTTGTTTTCACCCAAGCAATTTATTTATGGATTAAAGTTTTTCCACATCCGACACAGAAATCCAAGAATTAAACTTATCTGGATAACCTTTCCACTTAACAAACAACCTATTTTTATCTCGTTTCAATACTTTCTCAATTCTAAATGTTGTTTGATCAGTTTTCTGAAGTTCTGAAGCATAGAAACTTCCTTCAATTGGCTCGTT
>JAOXYI010207830.1:0-11073 GCA_028566495.1 Lithophaga antillarum | reverse complement strand
TAGTGGACAGTGACAGCATGATCCATATCAAATGTTTTTTTCTGGAAAATCAAAGATGACCGAACAGTGGCCATTTTAATGATATTTTACGATGTTTTTTTGACATTATCACCTCAACATTCCTGTAGACATGGTAGAGGAACTATAGATAATGGACCATTTTAATGACAATGTATGCACAAACTTCTTTCCTTTCAAATCATTTTCAGAACCATAGGGGACATGTTTTGCTTTGCAAAACTTAATTGACTTGTTTGTACTGATACATGTTTTCTATATTACAGTGAACTGTTTACCAACATCTTAGACATGTTATGTGTGTTAATACATGGAACACTTGTAAATGATGGAATGGAGAAGGGAGAAGAAAACACTAAATCTTACACAACACTAATAAAGAAATTAAGGGTAGGATAATTGTTTAATACCAAACTTTTCTGTTTTGATGATATTGTTTTGATGATTGGATCAAAAAATGTTATGATCTACCACAGTTTTAAAAAAAAAGTTAAGTTGAAATACTTGGCAGTTCTCAAAAAAAGTTAAGTTGAAATACTTGGCAGTTCTCACAAAAGTTAAGTTGAATACTTGGTAGTTTTTAAAACAAAAGTCAAGTTGAAATACTTGGCGATTCTCAAAAAAAGTTAAGTTGAAATACTCAGTAGTTCTCAAAAAATGTTAAGTTGAAATACTTTGTAGTTTTCAAAAAGTTAAAATACTTGGCAGTTCTCAAAAAAAGTTAAGTTGAAATACTTGGCAGTTTTCCAAAAAAATTAAGCTGAAATACTTGGCTGAGTTGCATGAAGTGTAAATCCTGGTTACAGTATGGTAAAACAGAGGGTTATATCACCTTGTGTAATCAACTCCTGTAACAGTTCACAATATATTTGATTCAAAACTTATTTGAATAAATCGTACAATTATTGGGGACACACTGAAGATATGCATGTGACTTTATAGGGTGCTGTTGAAATTTATGCCAAGTTGTTGAGATGTTCAACTTAGCTAATTTTTGCTACATATCAGTCTATAAGGCAGTACCTATTTTGTGGTGCCCTATATATATTTGAACATTTTTTCAACAGCTGCATGTCACAACTCCTTGATCACAAGCTATTCTGCATGTATATATGCTATACAATATAAAACAATTCAACTTTTTGTTTAGTGACTGCATGGAGTAGGGGTAAAGTTACCTTCAATTCAACCTGGTATTTCCATTCCCTGAACTGATTTTTAGGGTGAAGTCTAGGGACTCTGTAGGATTTTGGAGACTGACCCCAATGCATATGTATTACATATCGTTGGAAAGCTCTTTGAACGAGAAATAAAATATTCTATATATTAAAGGTGTGCCTCATATAGGGAGATTCATTGAGTTATCTCCCCTTTACTGCCAAATTAATGTCTGCCACTTTTTCGAGCTTAATTTTAGTTGAGCTGGAAAGATTGATTACAGTTGCCGTCTGCATACATTTCATATTTTTTATTAACTGGAATTTTGTCTTCAGTATCTATTTCAAACCATAACGGCATCGCATCGTTTCACAATGTACAGAATCATCGAACTCTTTGTCTGTTATTGCCTGAATATCTTGTCAAGCGGTAGTAATATTTGAAGAATTTTGTTCGTATTCATCTAGAAAACAGTGATAAAATGGAAACAAATTAGCTTTGTCTCTCACCTATTGCAATAGTTTTGCAATGTCAAATATAACATGTCAAAGCATTCTACTATAATACCGTAAACAAATTTCTACTATGTTAAACACTAGATGTGTAACCATATATATGTGTATAAATCATAAAATCTTTCTTTTTGAGTACCTCTCCATCTAAGGGATCCGGCAGACAGTGGCACATCATGAGAACAGAAATTAATGATATTCTACATCTTTCCGTACATTGCTTATTATTCAGAAAGAAATATTCCCACCCCAACCCCCTTCACCCAAATGAGGAATTTTACTTCAAAAGTTATTATTTACAAGGAATGTAGTGGAAAAATCCTGTGTAAGGGAGATAACTCCTGGAAATGCTGAGGACTGGTCGTGTGAAAATTGCAATAATTAATCTGCGTTTTGGGTTTTTTTTTTTCTTTTTCTTTTTTTTTTTATGATGTTCCAGTCTTGGTCCATTTTACCTGATTTTTATATGGGGTAGAACTTAAAGTTCAAGCTAAAGTTATAAAATGGAAAAAAATGTAATAAACAGTTAATGCAATAAATGTATTTACAAAATTAATGAAATAGTTTGCACGTTAAATATTAACAAGAAATATTTGTGTTGTTTAACGAATGTTAACTTTCGACCTAACATATACAGATCTGGCACATAAGGCCCGGGATTGTAATGTTTTTGGAAAATTCTTCAGAATACATGTTAAGTCCTGTAACATGTGTAAAGGGGATACAATTGTTGAATGAATAAAGGCAGTGTTTAAAATTTTTGACTACTATGTAAGAATCTCTCACAGACAAGTATCTCTTCGCTTGTTTACTATTTTATGTTTTTTAAATTCTATTTATATATTTGTTTTTAAATTTTCATAATACTTTAAAGGAGGGGTTCTCTTGTAGTAAGATATAATCCTGAAGCATAGTTCATTTACTAAATTTATTCTGAAACATCTCTAAAATAAAACGAAAAGAAAAGATGGAATTTGATACTAGTCTCTGTATCTCCTAACCAACGTGTATTCAGTGCGATAAGTTATTCATGGAGTCACAGTAAAACAGAGTAGTCATAACTTATGAATCTTTGTGAGGGGTTGGGAAGAATTCATCTTTGAAATATTCCTTCTTTTTTGTCGTAGGTAACATGATTTTCTCTGATAAATCCATTTTGATATTATGCGTGTATACCAGTTTGCATTTTAAAATCATCTTCTGGTGGATCTTCATCGCCTGTCATGTTTTGTTTGCAAATGCATCATGCCGACAGTAAATCATTTCTTCAGTTTTAGGCGAGAAAATCAAAACACACACCCAAAAACAAAACAAAACAAAATGTGCTGATATATCATAAATTTTAGTTACTCATTTATGTTCCGATTCCGTGAGTGAACATTGACATTAATCATATGATTATATCATTTTTATCCTGTGGAAAAAAAAATGTTGTCATATAATAGTCATCATGCCCATGAATACATTTTTATATATCACATTTTTTTTTCTGATTCGGCTTTTACAAAAAAAAACAGTTTACATGTACATATTCCTGGAGGCCATCTTTGGGGTCTAGGTGGCCGAGTGGTTTAGGTGGCGGACTGTTCTTGCTTCTAATTAGACACCCACCGTGTTGCTCATGTCAAGTCCGGTAAAAAGTCATATTCGGGAAGAGGAAAGAACAAAACTACGGCAAAGGGAAAAGATCTGTCTTCATTTGGGAAACAGATATTCTAATTAGCAGAATATACTACAATGTATTACAACATATCTGACCATTCATACTACAATGTATTACAACATATCTGAGCATAATTTTAATTGTCAGAATATACTTCAATGTATTAAAACATTTCTGACCACGATTCTAATTCGCAGGTTATACAACAAAGTATAACAACATATCTGACCATTATGCTAATTCGCAGGTTATACCACAATGTACTACAAAATATATGACCATTTATACTACAATGTGTTACAACATATCTGACTAAAATTCTAATTCGCAGGTTACACTGCAATGTACTGCAACATATCTGACCATTGTTCCAGTGTACAGGTTATAGTACATTGTAGTAGCACTACAACATATTTGACCATGATTCTAATTTGCAGGTTATACTACAATGTATTACAACATATCTGACTAAGATTTTAATTAACACGTTATACTACAGTGTATTACAACATGTCTGTCCATTGTTCTAATTCGCAAGTTTTACTACAATGCATTACAACAATTCTGACCACGATTCTAATTCGCAGGTTATACTACAAAATATGCCAACATATCTGGTCATGATTCTAATTCGCAGGTTATACTACAATGTACTACAAAAATTCTGACCATTTATACTACAATGTGTTACAACGTATTTGACCACGATTCTAATTCACAGGTTATATTGCAGTGTACTACAACATATCTGACCATTGTTCTAATGCTTATATTAAAGTACATTGGACTGCCACATATCTGACCACGATTCTAATTTGCACGTTATACTACAATGTATTACAACATATCTGACCATTGTTCTAATTCGCAGGTTATACTACATTATACTACAACATATCGGATCGTGGCTGGTTGTACTTTCTGGTGTCCATACCTGTTTTCTACCTGTACATAGACTGTTTGGCTTACTACTTTCACCGGATGACACATACAAAGTGGCTTTATATCCACATCCACAAAGTACATCACCGATACCACCAACCGACAGCCTTCAGTACTGTAGCAATGCATCCAGCAGAGTTTTTACTACATCAGAGTTATCTTATCCTTGTGCCGTTTTACTTTAGTATACATGTAGGTGAGTCTTCTGTACTGTAGCCATACACTCAGCAAAAGTTTTTACCCATCAAAGTTATCTTATTTGTGTGAAGTTTTACTTCAGAATATATACAGGTGAGAGTTCATCACTGCTATGCAGTCAGCAAAGATTTCACTGCATGAGTGGTTTCTTATCCTTGTGTCCTTTTACTTCTGTACTGTACCTATGTACCCGGCAGAGTTTTTACAACATCAAAGTCACCTTATCCTTGTACCATTTTACTTAAATATATGATGCAGGTGAGTAATGTAGTGTAGCCATACATCCAGCAGTTTTGTGTTACTACATGGAAGTTGTCTTATCCTTGAACCGTTTTAATTCAGTATACATGTAGGTGAGTCTTTCTGTAATGTAGCCATACATCCAGCAGTTTTGTTTTACTACATGGAAGTTGTCTTATCCTTGAACTGTTTTAATTCAGTATACATGTAGGTGAGTCTTCATCACTGTAGTCATTCACTCAGCAGAGTTTTTACTGCGTCTGAATTATCTTCTCCTTGCTTCTGCACTGGTAACCATGTACCCGGCAGAATTTTTTTACTGCATCAAAATTATCCGATCCTTATGCCGTTTTACTTAAGTATACATGTAGATGAGTCTTTGTAACAGCGTTTTTGTTATATCAAATTTTTGGTATTTCCATACCTTCAGGAGAGTCAGTCTTCACTATTGTAGCGATACATCGAGTGAAGTAATGACTTGAAACTACTTTTACCAGTAGTTAGATCATGATTTTCTTTCACAGAACTTCATATACTTCCCTGTATTACAACATCTCTGGCCATGGCTCTAGTTCACAGGTTAAACTTCACCGTATTACGTCATCTCTTGCCATGGATGGTCTTATGTCAACTGTTATACTACATTTCATTACAACATATCTAACCATGGATCTAATTCACAGGTTAAACTTCACCGTATTACGTCATCTCTGGCCGTGGATGGTGTTATGTCACATGCTATACTACATTCTAATTCACAGGTTAAACTTCACCGTATTACGTCATCTCTGGCCATGGATGGTCTTCTGTCACGTTATACTACATTTTATGACAACATATCTAACCAGTGTTTTAATTCGTATGATCCGATAAGTTGTGGTTTTCGTTTTATAAATTAAAATGTTCCTGTAGTATAAAAGCCCCTTAAAGTGATATAGTAGAGCTTCTTTAATGGTCTTGTGCCTCTCTAAATGACATTTTACTGCTGTTGTAATCATCAGACAGTAGAACATGATTATAGTTGCTTGATAGTGTTAACCGATGTGTTGGGGGGAAATCAAACAAGAAATAAATAGATAAAAATAAATGTCGCTAGTTAAGAATAACTAATACGATATTAGGATGGTTTATTTTCAAACTGGGCCTTAGTTATCTAGTAAATGACGTACTACATTTATACAGGTTTCAGTTAAAATGTGAACTATTCCATAAATAGTATATGGTGTGCTAGATAGGTCGGATTTGTAGGGGATCATTAAAAGAATCTAGGCGAAAAAAAAAACAAGATTCAATCAAGCAAATGGTATAGTATTGTGGCTAATTTGAACTGGAATCAATTAAAATTATGATCTTGACAGGAATAGATTCTGTTGTATCTACTTTTAAGCATAACAGAAGACTACGATTTTCATGTTGTGAAGATGCAGATACAAAAATTTATAAGTTGTGCCAATGTGTCAGCAGAAGAATGTACATTGTAATATTTTTTCAAGTGTAGCTGGAATTTCGCAGACATGGTAGCCCGTTGAATTGTTTAATTACTAAGACATTTCTGGCTAGGTGGCAGCGTGATTAACATCGCTCCCTCATGACCACTAGCCTAATACTACTGCGATGGGTATGAGTACATCTAGACCCACTTTATGTAATGAAATTTGCATACACTTGCCAAAGCTCGAGGGTTTCACAGGTCAGCTGGATAGCTGACCTAACTTCCCTTGCCCAATATGTCTGATTGTCACGATATAGCTGAACAGTTGCTGAAAATGCAGTAAATCCCCGGCAACCCAACCCAACCCACTATATGTCGCAGGTAGTTGCTGACATGTTTCTTTGGTCATTCCGTTCTTGTGTGCGAGAAACTGTGGCATGTACGCGTTCAGAAAATTGAGTTTTTACAAGATTGCTACATACAGAGCAGATTTACTCTGCAAGTTCAACTGGTCTCAATTACGGTTTTGGTTTAAATGCAAAAGTTTCTATTTCAATTTTTAATTAATTTATAAGCACATTTTCATTTCATTTGTTTGTATACCAGTACTCTAACTATTATGGTTTTCTTTCAGTTGTTTACATAACACTTCTGTTGTATGTTTATTATTATGGTATGATGGACCATTCAGGGATCAAAATGGATGCTCTTTGGCCTTGGCAACCACCGTCAATTTTTCATGACAACCATCACAAGTAAGTTATACTAAACTGACTATCAGTAAGAAAATTGTAGCCTACAAAAGTTTTCGAGATTTTCACTGTGCCAAACACATATGCTCACATCACTTAAAATATTATATCTTATAATAAAACAATAATTCAGCTTTAGAGCCATTAATGATAGGAATAATTCCTTCTGAAATGTAGTTCCTACAATCAACTAAAATTTTAGTTCCTAGAAAATAGCCTAGAAACGGCTAGGCATTTTTGTTGTCTTAACAAAAGCAAGAGGTAAGCTTCAAAACAATATGTAATTGACTGCTTTAAAATAATGAAATATAATAATGTATATCAGGCGAACATTTTCATTGGTTATATCCTACGTTGTAGCTATCTTTTTAAATCTTTCTACAAACATTTTTTGTTTAAATTATTATAGTGAATTAGGTAAAACCTAAATACCAACAAATTTTAAATACCAAAGCGAAAGTTATTTCAGAATTACTTAAACACAAAATTTAAAGGTGTCACAGTGTCAATTTTGAAAATGTTAAAACTCAAATACCAAAGTAAAAGGTGTTTTTGTGTTAGACTGTCAATGTTAAATCATAAATAAAGTAAAAAGTGTTCCAATGTCACATTTTCATTGTTTTGAATTATGTCTCAATGTTTTCACACCGCAGACTCATTTAAGTCGATAACACTGCCTGAAATGAATATCTGCTGTCAGATCATCTCCAAACAACAATGAAGCAATCCTCCATTACAATCATTCTATACTCATATAAAAGTAAGGTATGGAATGTATAGTATTACAATCATTCTGTACTCATATAAAAGTAAGGTATGGAATGTATAGTATTATAATCATTCTGTACTCCTATAAAAGTAAGGTATGGAATATATAGTATTACTACAAAGATACAGAATATGCCCTGACTGATTTTATCGATATATTCGTTATGAAATTAATGGTTTGCTGCATTTGAATAAAATATTCCTTGATATAATTGGCGACTATTTTAAAATATAATTGCATGTCTGTAAGCTGGTCAGTACCATTCATATCCAATGTACATTTGCCTTGGTAGCAAACTGAAATCAATCCATGTCTGAAATGACTGTTACATGTTCACCACATAAAAATCAGCTGAAATATACGGTCGAGGAGATTTGTTAATTTATGGTTTTAATTTTTGAAGGTATTTCCATGTGAACTTTGGCTTCAACTCTTATTTGTTTGACTGGTTCCATGACACATTAAGACGTGACGACAGGGAATATGGAGAAGACATTTTTGGCGGTAAAGGACGACAAGGAACCAAGAAGTCATCTTGAGACCAACATCGTATATCAAGAAGTACATGACAACGAATACAGCATTCCGAACAAAGCAGTATGAATTATTTGATTGATAAATTATTATCAATTACTTGTACTATATCATTTGTCTGATGAATTGACCAACTATTTAAATTAAGTATTGACTGAAAACTAATAGACCCTTTCACGGTAACTGCGGTCCTGCATTTATGGATGGCAAAATGATACATCTTCCCATAAAATGACGTCAAAGAACAATTACTTTCGATTATGACATCAAATTTTTCCGGGAAAATGTGGTATTTTGCCATCCAAAAATGTAGGACCGCAGTTATTGTGAAAGGGTTCATAAGGTATTTATTGTCTCATTTACATTTTAGGGGTAAACTTCTGGCTGTTTTTCTGTTGAAATTGTTATTATTAAATACAGTTGTCGAAAGGGTAACAAAGTAAATAGTAAATGCTGAACTTAATATTCTTAATAGCTCAAGATGGATAGAGTTGTATGATTTTCAAGATTATATTTAATATTAAAAATCAAATTTTATTTGACATATTCTAGTCGTGAAATGGATTATTATTTCACCAAATACTGCTACATAAAACTATATTTACTATTCTACAGTGGAACCTCAAACCGTCTTGTGATAGTCATTCTTCTAGAAATACCATTCAAACATTATGAATTGTACTTTCTTGATCAAAGTTTAAGGGTTTTTAATTCAAGTTGCTGAATGTATCAGTATCACTATTTTTCAACATATTTTATTTAGAAGTTTTTGCTCAACATATTATATAAATTTTCATTCCTAAAAGTATTTTTATTTCTACTATCTGAAACCTGCTGCTCTATCAGTACAATTTTTAGATACAAAGAGTTACTTTCAAATGATTGAAACAGAATAGTCTGATTAATTAGAAATTAATAAAAAAAAAAAAAGTAATGCCTTTCCTTGAGAAAATATGGCCCTTAAAAGAAAATTCCAATAAAGTAAATAGCTAACATTTCGAACTCTTGGTTTCAAGGTCCACTGACATGACATGATTTGTTGAAATGTGGTGCATCAAATTAACTTTGTATCTTGTGATAATAATACGCCAGTGATGTTTGTCTAAATTTTATATTCCTTAGTGCATAACATTTTGTTTTATAACTAGTTGTCTAAATGTACAAAAACCAAGAATGATTAATGTTACAAAACAGTGTTAGCTCCTAGTAAAACTCCCCGGTAAATTTTTATCCACACAGTGTTCAGTTTAGAGATGTTACATTGTATATTTATACAGGCGTTAATACCAGTAATTAATTAGTATTACACCACCAAATCTGTGGTCAAAACGCCTATTGTTTATATGTAACATTTCTATGACCAAACTGCTGTCTATGGTAATATCATATCTAACAATGTGATGGGAATTTACAAAAAAAAAAAATCATTCATTATTTTTTAATCTCATTTGGATACTTTTTAAAATTTTTAATGACTTTATTGTAATTGAAATTATTTAACTGAAATATAATTGACTGCACAAGAAAGTATTAAAAATT
Organism: Lithophaga antillarum; assembly: GCA_028566495.1. NCBI lineage: Eukaryota > Metazoa > Mollusca > Bivalvia > Mytilida > Mytilidae > Lithophaga > Lithophaga antillarum. Next base: position 1,316 of record JAOXYI010207830.1, on the reverse strand, counting down.
GAAATTAATCACTTGATAAAAATGAGTTCAAGTTTTGTGTATTATCATGACTAATGTTTCATCATAATTTTAATCACTATTTTGTATGGAATTCCATTTCACAGTGATAATTGCTGTAGTGATGATAATTATATTTTCTGAACATCATAAAAACAAGAAAATGTGTTAGTTTTGTTGAATTTAATAGTTTTGGTAGATATCTTCAGTTTTGTTTTGTTAAAAGTGTTAATTAATTGTACGATATAGAAGTTTAAGTAACACCGTCATACATTACTTGATGATAATAACTGGCTGAAAGAATAACATTGTAGAACTCATTGACATGATTTGTTATATTTCATTGAAAGTTCCAATAAGAAAGTGTTTAACACATCTACTAACTTTATGACATGATTTTATACATTTCATTGAGAGTTCAGTTAAAGAAAATAATGTCAGCATTAATACAACACACGCATTAACCACGAAAACAACTTTTGTAAAAATTAAATACCAAGAGATTGATATGAACATCAATATGAACACAAAAAGGAAATACAGTTAATCTCATTCAAACCTACAGACATCCAGTTTCAACATTTTGCTCTCGTTTATGTAAAGATTATTTTTAATAAGGTAAAAGTACAGCTACATTCTAAAATGACAAAGTATTTTAAAATCATTATGTAAAGGGTATTTATCCTGCAGTTAATGGATCCACTAGCAGTATAAAGGGTGTCAAATATGCTAGTAGCATAATAAAGTCTCTTGGTAACCTGATCTTACTTTGCATGCTTTTTAGTATTACAAACCGGTACTAACATGTCGTACATTTCAGCACAGGTGTTTGCAGCTGTTGTTTACAGAGGCTACAAAGGGATGATTTTATTACTTTATAATTAAAACAATATTTAAATTAATTTGTAATACATATGTTTTGCTGCAGGATAAAGACAATATTGGTGCAGTGTCTTAAAATATAAAGTTTTTGTGCATTCATTCTGCAACTGGGGAAAAGCTTGGTAAACCTCACCTTCACCCAGTTTCTAAGTTTCACACACATAAACTTTATATTTTAAGACACTGCACTAGTATTGTATATATGTTAGGGTTCCCAGTATAACAGTTCATTATAGTACTCTCTCTCTCTACTAATGGTGACTAACATACTGGCTTTGAGATTCACAACAGGTGGTGCACGTGGATCAGGAGAAAGTTATCCTATCGATGTCCTCACTCCTGGTTTGTAGGAGTGATCTGTTATATGTTTTAATAATTCATATCGTATTCTGTCTCTCTCTACTAATGGTGACTAACATACAGGCTTTGAGAATCAC
>JAOXYI010207829.1:0-17715 GCA_028566495.1 Lithophaga antillarum | reverse complement strand
ATAGTTTATTTACAGCTTATTTACAAAATGATAAACTCACAAATGCGGTAGACATCACTGTGCTGAGTCTCCATTCAGGTAGAAAAAAAGTAACTATAACAATGTCCAGTTATGTTTGAAATAATTATATTTTGTTTAAGAGACATTAATAAAATTGATATTTTTTTACCTAAATGTCTAGTCCCGGGATCCAAAAACAGCTGTAAGTGAACAGTATATAAATTCCATGTTTTTTTTTCTTTTTTCGGGAGCTTGTTACCACTGCGGGAATTTTTGTTTTTGCGTTATTAATTGGCATTTTACAGTGAGTGGAAAACTTTTTATCTGACCACTTAAAGTTAAATGTCCAACCCATTGTTTACACTTAAAGGTACATTTATTTTAAAAGATTTAGAAAAACATTTCCATTGCACTATTGTTTAATTTATAACTGATAGAGTAAAATATTTAAATATCACCCATCAGGCTAAAATAAATTAATTTACTGATTTCATCCCCACCCACTCCCAATTCCTTCATTTGCTCCCTTTCAGCAGAATATTTATTTTGTTTATGTGGAAAATATTACTATTCTTATTTCCAAGTCAATTTCTATCAAAATAGTCCCCCAAAATGAAAAACAAACTCACCGAGCGTCCGAATTTGTCAAAAAATGTGGATACAAAATCAATAAATTGCTTTATTATGGACTAAGTACATTTATTTAAACGATTTCACCAGTTGTAAAAAATGCGGTCTACTGATTCAATAAAACCAGGTAGGATACTGTGATACGTTTAAAAAACAGTACAATTCGTTAACCACCATATATTAAGCTAGGATAACATTTTTATCAGGTTTTATGTTGAGCCAAGAGACTAACAAAAAACTATTATAAAAACGAAGGCTTAAAGACAGTAGTCCAGAAACTTATCATTAACTGTAAACTTCACAATGAAATGCATTATGCGGCTTCGGTGGTAATCATTAACAATTTGTCAGTTTTCATCAGCAGCATTTTCCCAAAAAGTTTCTGATGCTGTTATATAGCTTCTGTCTGATTTGCTTTCCCATCATCAAATATACGACGAAATTAAGCGCAAATCCAATTATCAAACTAGTATCCCGAAATCGTCGTACCTTATTGTAAATGTTCCAATATGTAGTAAATGTGTCAGAATGCCATGATGGCATATAACGATCAATGACGGTTGTAATTACATTAAACATGTTTATTCCTTCTGAGAGGATAAAAATGATACAAATAAGAACAATGATAATGGCCGACCTTCGGTTCCTACTTTGTATGGCTGGAGTGTCCGCCCAGGGCAGATTGCTTCTGAGACATGTCAGTTTGCAACTAATGTACACCGTACAGATGATGATTAAAATAACGGCTATCCCGTACACAATGTTTATAACCCAGTCAAAGTAAATATCCAAATCAAGAGCAACAATTTTTGACATATCAGAGCAACAAATACCATTTCTATCAACCAATGCGTATGTGCTTCGTATGATTCTTGGAGTACATAACAGGAAAGCCAAACAAAACATTATCGACGAAAATATTAAGCAGACTTTGTTACTGATCTGTGTCTTACTCCACATAGGACAGCGAATAGCTAGAGATTTCTGAATGCATAAACCGGTCGTTATCAAAACAGACATCTTGTGGAATATGTCAGGTAAATTCCATAATACTTCACGTATAATGCATAATGGGTAATTACCATACCACGTCCACCATCCTGATCCTTCATGAAACTCCATCTGATGGTAATAGAATAAATGTGGAATGACATGGTAAACGGATGTTGACACTGCAGTCAAACTGTCCGAAAATGCAAGTACAGACAGTAAAACTGTGGCAGGAGACCTGTTTTCTTTCCTCAGAAATATAATCAGAACAATCGTATTTACAAGTACAACTACGGTTGCTAATGATATGTTACCATAAGCAATCGGGGAATCATAAACCGGTCTACGTGTCCTCCATCCAGTATATTTACAGGTTCCTAAACACCCTGTATACAGTGAAATATTATTGATGTAAGATGCACTTAGATAGTACGTATCCGATTCGTGTGACGATTCATTTGACTGTGTAAGTTTTTCGATAAACTTTGCACAGGTCTTGTCTTTTATTTCTATTGGAAGCCTGTTATTGTTGTATACGTCTTCAGCCCACACATCAAGTTTTGTTTTCACGTTCAAATCTACATTGATATTGTGATCCTTTGTGAATCTTAGCTTATAAGTGCAGGTACTGTGATTGGACTTCCAGAAAAAGAATCTGACGTTATCTTTCGTTATTTTGTAATCTTTTCTTTTCATGAATGTCGAAAATGAATTTGTACATGTTGGGTCATCTAGAAAGTATATGTCATCGTCAAAACCAGTGAAGAAAGGAAGCAGCGCAGTGTCAACAAAACTTACACTGTACGTAGTTTTCTGGCTTGAAAATAGATTTACCTTGAAATTATGATCTTTTAACGGTCTGAAAAGTTTCGTGCAGGTGTTGTTGTTTGACGTAGAAAAAAAGAATCTGACATCTTTTCTTGCCATTTTGAAATTTTTACTTTTCACGAACTCGAGAAATGATTCTGTACATTCTGTGTCATCTTGAAAGTATATGTCATTTTCAAAACCAGTGAAAAAAGAAAACAACGCAGTGTCAACAAAACTTACATTGTATGTAGATTTCTGGCTCGAAAACAGATCTACCTTGAAAACGTGATGGTTGAAATATGGTTCCTGTATGGATCTAAAACTTTCTGTGCAGGTAGTATGATTGAAATTAGCAAAAAAGGAACTAATGCCTTCTTTCGTCATTTTGAAATCTTTGTTTTTCACGAATTCCAAAAATGATTCTGTACATTTTGTGTCATCTAGAAAGTAAATGTCATTTTCGAAACCAGTAAAGAAAGGAAACAATGCAACATCTACAAAACTTACATTGTACGTAGTCTGTGATTCACAGAATGATTTCCTAACTATGCATAATATTAAGCACAACATAACCAGAAATATGATACACTTTTTCCTCATAGTGTCCAAGGCTAGGAATATGTTACAGCAACAGGATATTTTCAACAACTGAACAGTGATTCTGATGATCTTATATATAAAAGTCCCGGTACCATCTGAGATTTCATTATCAGTTTTATACAACATGAAATGCTACATGCTTTAATAATGCTAATGTATTATGACATTTTATGAATGTCAAATTATAAAATGCATCAGATATTGCAATGTTTTATTCGATTGTCGATTCTGTATGTTGTTAGAGATTTTACTACCATGTTCAATGTCAACACTTAAGATTTATTCAAGATTTATCTCCCTTTGTACGACAATACCCCTAGCAGAGCTATAGAAAAACAGTACATTAACGGGTGTTACAGGACACTTTTCTTGATGAATAAGTGAATCACGAAATCATGTCACGGTCACCACTTACTGACTGCTGGTTAAAAGTTCCTCGCGCATCTGTACTAGACTCTCAAACTGCAGTGGACATGCGATGTGCAATGCATGACCAAGCAGGTCAACGCAAGAATGTAATCAACAAATTACTGCATTTATGTTTGCATTGGCTATTCATCAATTTCATAGTATTCCCTTTCTTATATATATTTTTATTATTTCCTCACAAAGGGCGAACTTTAACAATTTCACATTGCAAAAAAGTACTTTTCCCTGGGCAGATTTTTTAACTTAGCTTAACTAATTAATTGTCTCGACAAGATCTGAATCGTGAAATAAAAACATCTTCAAATTCTCCAACAAATTTATTTTTACAATATGAAATGGTTAAACTTTGTTGAAGGGAGTTAATTTTCATTTTCTAACGTAAATTTTTATTGTTTCCTCACAAAGAGTGAGACAAAATTATCTCCCTTCAAAAATTGTAACCATTTCACATTGTAAAAAGATACTTTTCCCTGGGCAAATTTTAGCTTTTAAGCAGCACTACTTAATTGTCTCAACAAGATCTTATAAAAAAAATCTTCAAATTGCTAAACAAAATGTTATTATCTTTTTGATTTTCATTTTAATGCACCTGTGAAACCTTCTTGAGGAAATAAAAAAAATATATATACAAGGTTTTTCTTGGTTCGAGCACAAGATTTTTATTTTATAATAATTGTCGTACAAGTCGGATACAGTACAATGGTAACTGAAAAACTGAGCGGTAAGCGGAAATGTACACTTTTTCTGCACTTGTAGTCAGGACAAGGTCATCGGAGCTTCGGTCCTCGGACCTTGACCGGACTACTCATGTAGAAAAAGTGTACATTAACATCACTTAGCGGACAGTTTTTCAGTTACCATTGTACTGTATCTAATGCGTATACATCACACAACTTTTTTTCCGTATCAGTGTCCAGAAGGACAGCAATGAAGGTTCCTATTACTTGATAAACCATTTAATCTTTTTTTATAAATTATTTTCAAATTTGCTTTTAGATACTTGAAAAAAAAAATTGTGACTAATTATATTTTACTGATTTTATTATTATGCTACGAAGGTAATTACTCATCCCAGGGTTCCGATAATGCCTCCAATACTTTATATTGAAGATTCACCATGTTGGAAATCGTTCATTCCAAAGTATTTTCTGATTTCGAAAAATTAATAATACAGAAAGAGGAAAATGCTCCAAATTAACTATTCGTTAATCATTAGAATTCACGCTTCAGTTTTTGTGCCCTAGCGCTCGAGTGGTCTATGTAGATGTTCATATTTACTTGTATAGAATAATAGCCTATCACTTCTGGGTTGAGAGTGACTTAAAAAAAACGAAGGTGCACTCGATTCTTACCTTATGTGATAAAGTTTCAATTTCTTTTATCAATTAAAGTGTCATAGCTAAAAAATTTTGAGTGTTATGAAACTTCATTTAATCAATTACTTTTCTAGTATTTTTGTATATTCCTAGAAATATGAATAAAAAGCGTGACTACCTAATACCTGCTGTGCATAACTCATACATTTATTGTCAAAAACTCATACTCGAGAATGTGTTAAAGTTTTGTGAAATTCCATACAATGATTAAAGAAAATTAGGACGGAAAATGGCTATATTCTGAAGTTTTCAAACCGTGGAATAATGGAGCACAAAATACAACATCGGTTTTGTACAATCCCATGCAGTGTTTAAGCAGGAATATTGGATGCAATCAAAGATCCTGAGAGCATATACAAAATTGCCAACTCATACTTAAGGAAAAGTTCATCATGTGGGACGCAACTATACCGCATACTAAAGTATGTGTTACAGTTTTGTTAATTTCCATGAAATGGTTAATGAGAGGTAGTAGATACAAATAAGCTACGGGTGGACAATAAGACAGACAGATCGACGGACGAAAGAATGGTCACTGTATACTCCCTCTATAATTGAACTTCCACAGAAAAGGGACGTAATATCGAGTATTCTGTTCTGCTCCACTGAGGTCTCTGCTGTGATGCGGTGAACGACAAAACCTTTGCTATCATAATGATGAGACCAATGCAATTTTCTACCTACATTTTGACAATTCAAACTTGCATATCGGTTGATGGTTGATGTTTCCTACCTTTAATAACTTGTTGACAGAGAAGAACTTTGAACTACGAGTTGTCTAGGTAACGGGCCAAAATTTCCTGTAACGATACTATCCTGTTACTGACCTGAGTTTGTATCTTATTTTGGGAGAACCACAAAAACTACAGTGCACTCGACTCGCTCTTTATATGATAAAGTTTACCATTTACTTACCGGTATTCGGTGGTTTTCGACGGGCTTTCTAACCAGTAAAAATGGTTATCGTGATACCCAAAATGACATTACAAACAATCTATACAAACAAAAAATGGTGACAGAGCTACTTAGGTACCGTAAAGTCGCAAATACGTCAATGCAACTTTGAGATGGGAAATTGAATCGTTGTAGGTAAACGACATGGATCAACGTCAAAAGTACGTCGACAAACTTTCAACGCCAATCTAACGTCATTTTCATTATGTCGATAACTACAACGTTAGATCTACGTAAAAACGACTTGAAAAAAATAGTCACTTTTACATCGATCCAACGTCGCGAGTATCGACGTTGTAACAACGGTAGTGTATCGAAGTTTATCCAATGTCGTTTCGATTCAAATTTTCCATATCAACGTTTCATTGGCGTATTTTTCAAACAAACGTTACCTACAGGGAGAGTTGTTCTTGTCGTATATAAATGCTACTGTAAAACCACTAAGTAACTTAGTTCTAGTCATCACTGCAGATACTTCAGGACTCAACATCAAAATCTATATGCACTTTTACGTTCTGAGGACTAATGTCGAAGGTTTGAATACTGTGGGCAATTTACCCAATGGAAAGTATTTTAATGACTTAAAGTCTGCATATCAATAATTTGCATATCTACAAATTATTGATTGTTGGTTCTCGTTTACTGTAAAGTGGGAAATTTTCGCGAGGAGTTTATTTTTGCTAACTTCTCGAGAAGATAAATCTCGCGCAAAATAACCATCGGGAAATACATTTTACTGTATTAATTATCTAAGAAATATGCCGATTCGCGAATGTTAAACCTCGCGAAAAAGTTTCGCCTATCAATTCGCAAAATTAAAACCTCTCGAAAATTAGCCACTTTACAGTATGTATTACTACTTTATTTTAAAATATACTTTAATAACATAAAAATAAGATTAATGCATATCTAAATCGTCTTTGCTTTAAGCAATATTTAAGCATATTACACAATACAATTTTTCGGTATGTGAATCTCTGTTTCTCGTCCTGTATGAATGAATTTCATTAAAATTATCAGGAACTAAATCAGAAAATAGGGATGGGTAAGATTATTTTGTATCTTATATAAAACTGGATCGACTTATGAGCATCAAGAAGTACATTTTGTTTTTCTTAACCGGTTTCTTTATAATTTTTTGCAATGATGTCAATTTCATACCCCTTGTTATACTTTGACATCTTCTATTTGAATTCTTTCTTTTATACGACTCCATACAGTATCTGAATATTTTAATACTGGTCTAATAAATACAGTATACATCTTTTCAAGTGATAATTATATTGAACTTTTCCGAAGAATTTTAATCTACTGTATGCTTTTTCAGTGATGATATGTGTGGTTTTTTTTTTTAAAGAACCATCATTTGAGAATATAACCCCTAATGATTATGATGGGTTTCATTCCCTGATTGTTGGTTATCCATGTACACAATCTAGGATGAACAGGTTTATATCGCCTATCAGAAACTACAGTCGAACCTCGGTATTCTAATTCGAATGGTTCAAATACCATGTATCTTTCGATCCATTTTCCCAGCAGGCATCATTTAGTGGAAAATACGTCAATGGAACATTGATATGGGGAATTGAATCGACATAGGCGAAACTACACTGGATCAATTTAACGTCGATACACGGCCGTTTTCACGACGTCTGTATTCTAGAGGTTTGATCACGCAGAAACTAAAATAAAAAATGTTTAAATCAATTTAAAAAATAACTAATCAGGTCATTACTGCTTTCAAGCCTTCATTAAGTGTGACTGTGGAATCAACAGAATCATCAACAACGAGATATTACTAAGTATCATCCGCAAACACCCCTACCTCAGCCTGAAAATCAGCAACATTTATATAGACGAAAAACCAAAGACATACACAAATCGAACCTTGAGGAACTCTGACGTTAATGGACAATAGCAATGTAGTGTCTTTGAAATAAATAGGTGCATGTTTTACATGTAGAACCATTCAACCGTAGGTCAGTATACCTTTCTGTGTTAAATTTAAAGGTGAATTAAGCACACCAGTATCTCAGAGGATCTCTTTCAGTGGATTTGACTAGAAGATTACTTATTCATCGCACGAGATTAAAACAGCATTGTCATACTGTACAGCAAATAAACTACACAATAAAAACTAAAATATGTTTAGAAAAAAAGTTAAGTAAAAACCGTTAGAATCTAAATACCAAAGTTGGACATTACGACAAAGAAAATGTAAGGTAGTCCTCATTTAGACACAGTAATCACATACAGTGTGTTCGTGATAATTTTCAACATTGGTTTTGATCGTTTAGAAATTTCTTCAAATATTTTAATACATTGCTAATCTGCTTATTTTCAGAAGAAGTAGTTAATGGCCTTAAAATATGAATACATGGATAATCTCACAAATATCAACTGTAAAGCCGAAATTATAGGGTCTTTTTCTCCCTTTTTTCTTCTTTGAAAAAGCGTTATTTACATAGCTACATTTGCATGTTCATTTACACGAGAGAACCATAATGTACAGTGGAAATCTTGAAAAAAAAGCAGTTTAATGTTGAAATGTCCAGATTTCTTAGAAAGTGTTAGTGATTAATTTTCTTTTTTTAAGCAAACTGATTGTTATAAGTTTGAAAAAATTTATGTCTGCCCTGTTTTTATTGCACATTTTACACTGGCACATTTGTTATAACCATAAATGTTGGCGATGCCTCCTCGGACACTGAAATGAAAGAATAATTCCTATAGACACTAAACTATATAGATGGGACAAACTAAATATATTCTGTGATAGAAGTCAAGTTATGTTCTTCTACACAACAACAATGATGTTTATTTATTTTATTTTCCTCTTTCCTTTCGATCACTTCGATGATTTATTTTATTGTAGAACTGCCAAAATGATACAGGTATAAGTTAAGTTTGTGATCGTACATTATGTTTTGTGCCTAATCTATGTATTATTATCGTCTGTATTCAAATGACTTCTTTCTAGTCAATGAATACTGCATGGACCTCGGTGATAGAGTGATCTAGGTAGTGTGAAACATTTAACGGTACAAAACATTAAGCAAACTCTAATGTTGTGAGTTCGCGCATGACCCAGGACGACTGCAAGAACGAACCTATATTCTACTGGAACCTTGCGTGATAAAGTTTACCAGTTAGTGGTCATTACTTTCTTCCATTTACTCCCATTTCCTCAAAGTTAAATTGGTTGGCATGTAAGAGCTGAAAAATTTCTGAAAGTGGTTTAGAATCAATTCAGTCTATCACTGTAACTGCAAGATGAACAACAGTAATCAAAGTGTTGCCTTTTCGCTTTGATTTTTGTCTCTGTAATAAACGATGTTTTTCTCACTGTCATCTACATATATATATTCTTTTCTTTAACATTTGACAAGGTTCAGGATTCCACTAACTGCATTATTTGTAAACACTGAAGACAGGGTTTTTGTTGGGTAGATGCTACATCTTTAGTAGAATTAATTTGACTGTCAGTTTCCGAGATGGGATGTTTGACGGCATATGAACTATTTTAATCCTGTCTTTTTCAATTAAACGCCTATACTAAGCCAAGAATAAGAACAATCCAGTGACTGAAGTTCCTGTGCATTTCGTTTTGGAACATTGCCGGATTTTTGTGTTTTCTTGACATACTTTTTGTTAACGGTAGAGTCATTTTGCTGTCGATATTTTTTACCTGAGTTCATCTTTTACATTAATTAACTTTATCACCTTTAAAGATGTGACACGTTTCAGTTCAATAAATAGAATGAGAATAATACTGAAGTGTTCAACCATATACAATGTACCTATTATATGACCAGACAAGACCATTACCAACAAAGGATCAAACACAAACGTTGAAGAAAAGACACAACACTGAAAACTAAAGCTAGGATGATACGAACTCCCATAACAAGTGGGAGTGATATCAGGTGTTTTGGAAGGGTAAGCATGTCTTGATCCACTTATGGCATTGCCCAGTGTACAAAAGCTAGTAATAAGTCGTAAAACGGGTAATGACAACGGTACTAGGAATACGTCCGTAATCATCTGTGATACGGACACTCCATACCTGCCTCAGTACATCTATAAGTCCGTCTCATTATTTATACTTACTCTGTCTCAATAATTTGTTAGTTTGTCTTTTTCAATACTTACTCTAAATTTGTAAATCCGTCTCTTTTTTAATACTCATTCTACCTCAATGAAGTTGTAAGTCTGTTTCATTTTTATACGGCCACAAAATTCGGACGTATTATGGTATCGGTCTGTAGTCGTTGTCGTCCTCTATCGTCATCTGTGGACAATTGTTTTTCTTGCTCTAACTTTTGTTCCCGACCACCGATGCTATTTATATTTTAACTCATTGTTCCTGAATACAAAATGCATATCAAGTTTGGTAATGGAGAGTTCTGGTACATAATTTTTTAAATGTGGCAAAAAATAATTTTTGATGGATTTTGTTAATTTTGATCATATTTTGATGCAGTTTTTTATTGGATTTTTTGTGGCAAAACCTTTCAGAAGTTTGTGGATTTTATGAAGGTTGTATCGTATCCAAAATGTAAGAGGTCAAAAGGCGGAATTGCAATTTTTGCAATATACAAGATTTTTATAACTGATTTTTGTATTTAGTTGTAATACAGCTTAAGATTTACACTGGGCTTTTTATTTTACAAGAAAAGGGCGCGAAAAGGTTTCTTGCAATTTTGATGCAATTTTTTATAAACTGTGCGTGTTGGCACAATCTTCATCGTTACACTTTACACCAAAACTATAATGTATTTCAATGCAATCTTCGTTTCCTCATGCATTGGGGTTGGCCTGATGTCCATGAGCTAAAAATTAATTTACATGCTCACGATTGAAATAGATCTGATTCTGCTGTTACTGTTTTGTACCTGAATTGGTAATTAGCAGTACATGTACTTGACCGTATTGCTGTAAGTTGTAAATCATGTTGTATGGTTAATAATAAGTAATATTTTAGTTTAGATTTATTTGATTAATTTGCTCATCAGTATATTTTGGCTGTGCTCCTCTACATTACGAGTGGTCGTCCATTTTATTTGTGACAGTTGACCTACCACTTTCTATTGCCTGTACAATATCTATTTTTACGAACTTTGTGATGTACTTTATTATTTCATTATTAGCCCCTCTTTGTATTGATCAGTGGAAATAGTTTGACTTTCGACTTTCTTTTCAATCAGACTTCAGTAACCCAGTAGTTATGCTATTGTAGTTCGAGCCTGACTTTTAACGGCTGTAAACACAAAGACGCACTCGATTAGTATCTTACTCGATAAAGTTTACCAGTTACTTGCCGAAGGTAGCGGGTTACTACGATTCCTCCACCAGAACAACTGGTCGCCATGATGAAATATTGCTGAAGGTAGCGTTAAGCCCTTTTCGATCAATCAATCAATTGTTAGCACTGCTGGGAAGTATACTTATCGAAATGTAGAATGGGTTACCCATGTATCGCTGTACTAAACGACGTCAAAATGGCGTCAGATTTTATTTGAAAAAACACGTAAATACTGCAATACAATGGAACCCGCGATATAATGAGAAATGACTATACATCTAGTGCAATTATGTAGAAAAAAGCAAATCAGTGCTCCAGCTTGAAATTGAAAAAGAAGGTGCTAAAAAGGGGACTCTAGCTAAAAGGACATCCCAAGGGGCACTATATTTATTACAACACTCTGTTAACAATTTTTATATCATTACAAACTGACCCCAAAGCAGTGTACTGAGCAGGTATTCATAAACTAGAAACTGTGAGGCACGAATGTACCGACTGCCCTAAAATTAACACCGAGGTGCCTGATATGGTAGCTTCTCGCTTAGATTCAATAATTGCTAAATCTCCGCCGTGGCTCTTACAGAAGTAAACATAGAATTTAGAATCATGCTGTTTTATGTCATTCCTACGAAAGCATGTTTCCGAAATTTATTGACGGTGCAAAATAATCTGAATGGGAGGTGTTAACCTTTGAACTGACATGCATTGTTAAGTCTACGGATTGACCTTTGAATCTAGACTCCGCCCACTCAGGTTATTCTGTTTTCCCAATACTGTGTGTAACAATAATGTTTATACTGAAGGCCTGTAATTTTCACCGGGTTCCTTATTTTCTTCCAGCATTGAAACTGGGCACCACGATATGACTGAAAAATTACTGACATTGGCGTTAACCCCACTCAATTGATTAATTATAACAATGCTGCTTAAGTAGAAAAAAAAACATACCTTGAGAATGTAAACCTATGCTCTCTTATGTAATTCCTTTATATGCTTCATGAATGTAAAATAATGTTGTTTTGGGAAGTTTTTAACAAAGCATGTTGCGCAAAACATGTCTCATGGACGGAGAATCGTGTTGTTTTATGTAAATCATAAGCTCGAGATAATGTTTGCGTTATTACGAGAAAAAACTATCTCGTAATAATGCAAAGTTTCTCGTAATAACACGAACATTATCTCGTAATAATGCAAAATTATTTCGTAATAACATAAATTATATCGTAATAACACAAAGTTATCTCGTAATAACGCAAAGTTTTCTCGTAATTAAGCTAAGTTTTCTCGTAATAATGCAAACATTACCTCGTTATAACGCAAATTTTGTCGTTATAACGCAAACATGATCTCGTAATAACGCAAACTGTCTCGTAATAACGCAAAGTTTTCTCGTAATGATGCACACATTATCTTGTAATAGCGCAAAGTTATCTCGTAATAGCGTAAAACAATATTTTTTTCTGTGGAGCTAACAAGCTTCCGTAGTATTGACTAAAAGGTATTAGATCTTTACAAATATAATGATTTTAGTTTTCCAGTTGTACACTTCTAATTTCTGATTTACTAAATAAATTTACTAATTTCTGTCATTTACTACAACTAGGGGTTAAGGTCAAAGCATATAGTTGAATAACCGTTGTGTAGAAATTTATTTTACATGTGAAAAAATGGGGAAAAAATACAGAATAATTTTCTATTACAGTAGGTTGGGATCCAAACAGTAATCATTTTACTTTTACAATAGAAATACTAATCTTTTATCATTATAGAGATACATTCTACTTCTAGTTTGCATCCATATAGTGTCATTGATGTTGAAAAGCAATATTCCTGATGACCTTGTACAAGGTGCCTCGGATACATTTTGACTTCCTTTTGATATTCCAGTGGGTTTTGATTGCAGTATACAATTGGGCGTTAAGGTCAAAGCATATAATTGAATAACATTTGTGTAGAAATTTATTTTATATGGCATTGTGAAAAAAGAAAAAAAATACAGAATTGTTTATTACAGTAGGTTGGGACTCAAACAGTAATCATTTTACTTTTACAATAGAAATACATGATCTTTTATCATTATAGAGATACATTCTACTTCTAGTCTGTATCCATATAGTGTCATTGATATTTAATACCACCGACACGACAACGGTAGCCGTGTAAGCATAATCTGCATGATTGGTAATATATGCATTGGCAATCATCCGACCATTCTGATACACTGAATATTCAGCTCCTGAAGTAGATGACATAATCCAGACAGACACAAGATACAACCCATTAATCTCAATTTTAAACTTCCCAGTGGTACCAACTGAAGAGAAATTACTAATACCGTAATGCGTTTGGACATCGTCAAACTTTATAATGTAATTCATTGGTTTCTTTCCATAATCTGTTTTCACACACGCTGTAACAGTCACTGTAATAAACATATGAAGAAGACTTAAATGATAGAGTAGAAAATCTGTCATAATTCTTATATGTTAAACCTTCGTCGACTTGGATACTTGTGGATATAAGACAAAAAAGGATGGTAAGTTAATGAACAGGGCCAAGCCAGGTTTCAGAGGTTGTCTCTGTCTTTCTGTGTCGTTAGAAAGAAGTTGAGTGGATATATTTATTTTAGCCGGATTGTTGACATTCACTGTTTAACGTTTCTTTTTTTAATTTAATATCAGATGAGGTAATATAACAGATACAATCATTAACAATTCTGAGTGAGATATGGAGGCATGATGTCCCAAATCCCTTTACCATATCATCCAATTTCGTTCAAACAAAAAGAAAAATTAGGACGTTGTCTTTACCTATACTTCTGTGACCTTATCAAGTACAAACGTCATAAGGGATAATGTCTCTACTGTTTGTGGTTTCATTAGTAGAAAGACTTAATTGTAATAGAAATAACTTAATAGAATTTTATATTTGATCGCTAAAAGATGTTGTTTCTCTATAACGCACTGATATTTGTTTTGAGAATGACACACCATTCTCAAAACTGTGTTTTATCAAGTTTTTACCAAGTTTTCTTCAATAAAGGCTAAAATTTTAGATTAAATAAAACTTCGGAAAAACTCAATTTGAGAAAGATGTGTCATTCTCAAAACAAATATCAGTGTGTTCTATATGACTGCTTATTGAAAACACTCTGTTATTTGTGTAATATAATTTTCCTCTTTTTTTTAAAAATCTATTTCGTATTTCCTTTGTATATAATAATAGAATATATATTAATACCTGGCTGCTGAAGTAATCTGAATTGCCCTTCTTGTTTACTCAACCTTGATGAAAACTGAATTTGTTCATTCTGTAGCTTTTGTGTAAGATTTGATATATCTAGAAAAAAAGATAAACAAACCAGTCAACGCAGAAGTAGCCTGCAGAAGTACACATTCTCTACATCAGCTTTTGGTCGGGAAAAAATAATTATTACATATATTTAAACTGTTCGAAAATTCAACAAGAGTCATTTTTTATATACGTTTCATAATACTTGTATGAAGAAATATGTATATACTTTAACCTATGTGTGTTACTTTTTTAAATTGCATCCGAAAAAGAAAATAATTGTTTTGGCAAATGAAGGTCAAAATTAGTATTCAACTCGTGGAAGCCTGAAATTTCTCTCGCTATAAAATTATGATTATATATATATATATTTAAAATGTCCTTTTTGGTTTTGACGCTCGCATACATTTTATGTTTTTGGCTTCCCAACATTTTTGGTCTCAAGCGTACCTGATGAAAGTTACTCCAGAAACACGTGTGCGCACTGAAATTGGTATCATACGTTTTAATTGCTACCACTGGGTTGATACCAGTGCTGGTGGACTGTCAGTTGCCGGGGGTATCATCCGGGCAGGAGCCACTTCGGCACTGGCATGATTTAAATGATACAATTTGATTGTAAATTTCAGTTTATAAATTATGAAATTGTACTAAAACTAAGGTTACAACTCCCTCAGGCAAAGTTGACCTTAAACGGTTTTGGCTGTTCTGTTTAGGTCCTTTTTCGGTTTTGACGCTCCCATACATTTTATATTTTTGGTTTCCCAATATTTTTGGTCTCGCGCGTACCTGATGAAGGATATTCCAGAAATACGTGTTGTGCGTACTGAAATTGGTATTTTATTGGTTTTTATTTGACCAATTCAACCGGCATGTTTTTTTTTTCTTCTTAAATTGCACATTGTAATACTTGTATTTTGAAGTATGTATATATTTCTTAAGCGTAGTCGTATTTCTGTGTGTCTACCGTCTTTAAATGGCAGCGAAAATGGAAAAAAATACCTTTTTATCAAATAAAGGTCAAGTGTAGAATCAGAATGGTGCAAGCTTGAGATGGAACATTAACACGTAAATTCAACCATGTTTCTCAAGCCTAAAACATAGGTTATATTAACCTTCTCCCACGAACGAAATATTTCAGAATTGTCCGTGAAACAATTATGTATCAAGTTTATTGGAAATAAAAGTACAAGATTATTTAAGTTATAATGGACCTTATTGCTAATACTAACCAAGATATCGCACATTATATTGCAAGTCATGATAATATAAATTAAGTTTTTTTGGCATTGTAGTTCATAAGATGCTTTGTGTAATAATTTTCGTGGTTTATACATTATATGCAAACTCAGTATTGGATTTATACGCTAAAATTCAACCAAGTGAATAGTTTGCTTGAGGTAACGCGGTAAACTAGTACTCGAAGTGTTTCAAAATAACTACGTAATGGCTTTAAAAGGTATTGTAATTATATTTTGAATATGAACGGTTTATACATAGAGGCAGCCGGAGTGACCATATTCGGAAAATTTTATGAGATAAGTTTCAAGTCAAGAGCACCCTCGTTATAGCATTTGCTCCAAATTAGACCATCTATACTTCAAAGTAATAAACTAGTGATTTATATAGGTTAATTTGACCAATTACTTACAACCATCAGCCACCCAGTCCCAATTATACTGCAGTTATATAAGGAGATAACTCTTATGATAGACCTAAACACAGAGCTTATGTCGGTCAACAGTAAAATATCGATGATAGTGAGGTATGTTTAACGAGCGATTTTTTAAGCTCGTGGCCATTCCAATATAGTTTTTGTTTATATGACATCATTTACCAGTAGGTACAGCGCACTGATTACTTATCCAAAAGTAGGAAATTTTAGAAAGCAATGCTTGCAAATTTTTGAATTCTTCCTAACTTGCGCAACTGGCTGCCGAATATTGCAGCTACAAGGCCAATTTCTCCGTCCGAAATCGACAATCGGTAGTCAAGGACGTTAAAACCTCTCCTCATTTAGTCAGCCAATGTAAATTATTTCGACATTGGTTACAAATTTGTGTTGAATTACTGGTATATCTCTGCCTTCTCCAAGACGCTATACAAACTCGCAAATTACATCAAAGAACAAATAATCACCGATCTTTTCTAGTAAAACAAGGAACTCCAAACTCTCGTATTGAAGACTATAATTTTATTCTTCCTTTTCCTAAATATTGACTTACTGTCGAAGATTTATGACAAACGGGATGATTCCAGTTTACCTATCGTCGATTTCCCGTTCTTGAGTAGTAATATCCCTGCTGCCTCTTTATCTGGGGTCTTTGTATCACAGTTGATACGTTACACTAGAACCTGTTCTAGTTACAGTGACTTTTTGGACAGGGTTCAACTGTTAACAGAAAAACTACGTGAACTGGAACATCAGAAAACTATACTGGAATCGTCTCTTTGTAACTATAACAGTCACACTTGTGCGCACTGAAATTGGTATCATACGTTTTTATTACTACTCCTGGATTGATACCACTGCTGGTGGACTGTCAGTTCCCGAGGGTATCATCCGGGCAGTATCTCTAGATAAATATCTTGAAAGCCGAGCCAAAGACTGTATGGACAAAAAGATGACAGTAGTAGTGATGGCAAGTCATTTAATACAAGTTTTGGCACTTGATTCTGACTTTGTGTCTGAAAAAGATTGATTGATCATTGATTATCAATAAAAAATGTCTTTTTTAACAAATTTTATTTGATCATCCCATCAAAATTTGTCGGGCTAGTAGAATTTTGGGAGGACAAGTAGATTTTTTTGTCTACTAGTCCTGTTGTCTAGTACAAAATTTTGCTCAATTTCTACCCCATCATTGAGAAAAATAATCGGCAGATGACATATACATCGTTAAGAAAAATATCAATTATGTTCCAACAGTTTGTTCCCAGCTGTAATATTTCTCTATTATCCTATTTTGAATCTTTTATGATAAACACTATTCCCTCACATTCCACTTATTTACAACCCATTTCTCGCTCTATAACTTTTCAACCCTCCCTCTTAGTAGTTGGCATTCCCCTATTGCAAAATAAAATAAGTTAAGAACAAATTAAGTTTCCTATTGAATAATGTACTTCAAATTGAAAAATCAATACCAAAATTAACATAATATTAGATTCATTGTCCAAAATAGGTGTTTGAAAGCAAAGTAGATTTTTTTCATGAAATTAAGGTAGAGTTTATTTTTATAAAGAAATTAGGTTTACAGTTGCAATATTTGAATGGGAAGGCCTTGTAAATTTCAGGATAGTCACTCAATAATAGACGTTCCTTGA